>MU226817.1:660290-671572 GCA_018584345.1 Thuja plicata
TGTGTCAAGGATGTTGATGCACAGATAAGTATTTATTATCCTTGAATATTACATTTATCTACTCATTGTAGTCTCTCTCTCATCTATATTTCTATACGTACTATAAGAGCTATTTGCCTTGATCTTTATTAGGGATGCTCTTGCAGGAAAAGAAGATTGGTATCAGATTCAGAGGGAGTCTGACACTTCAGAGGTAACTTTGGACGAGGAGCTTAGAAGATT
Organism: Thuja plicata; assembly: GCA_018584345.1. Taxonomy (NCBI): domain Eukaryota; kingdom Viridiplantae; phylum Streptophyta; class Pinopsida; order Cupressales; family Cupressaceae; genus Thuja; species Thuja plicata. The sequence goes on from MU226817.1 coordinate 660,513, forward strand.
GCTATCAGATTCAAAGGGAGTCTGACAGGTTATCTTAAGCAATCTTGGATGAAAAGATCAATAGCTTGATATCTGCTCAGTGAGTTCTCTGTGAGAGAAGTTCGAGGTGAAATCCCTTGTTTCCACCCTCTGCGCTGAGGCATGGTGGATATCATGTGTGTGACTCCATATTTTTAATGGGCCTGCCCCCTATGTACATCATGAGGAAGTGACGACTTCAAAATGATTATCACTTGTATTTGTAAAAGTTATTGGAAGGTGACAATCTTACAATAACTTGATGTTCTATCATGATAGACATCTTATGATGGCTGAAACAGATCATGATAGATGGTATCTTGCATGGTGGATTGAGTTCCTTAAACAGGCCATGATCTTCTATTGTGATAGACATCTTATGATGGCTGAAACAGATCATGATAGATTATATGAATGTTCCTATGGTAAGTGCACATTACCTATGGACATTTGTTGAGTACTTGGTGAACATCATGAGACTTGATGTTGGTAGGCCATTACTCTTAGCACTTGATGAATATCATGCGACTTGATATTCTACAGGCCAATGCTCCCGATATCATGAGATGATATCTTTATAAACTTTTGAGTACTTGGTGGACATCACGAGACTTAACGTTGGTGGGCCATTACTCTGAGTACTTGATGAATATCATGCGACTTGATATTTTGTGGCCAATGCTCCCATCATCATGAGATAATATTTTTATGAGTTATGGTGAATATCATGAGACTTGATATTCTTGGTCAGACCATATCTCTGATATCACGATGAGGTGATATCTAAAATAAAACTTTCACAATTAACTTTGTGTTGCTCTCTTGGATGGATTTTATCCTCCCTAACTAAGAGCAAGTGTTGATGTTTTGTAGCTTCTGTCGGATAAATCCTATAAGACTATTGAAAATATATATATATATATATTATGTGAGATATTGATGCAAGAGCATCTTGGTATCGTTGGCAATCCTAATCAACCAAAAATATGTTTGCTTTAGTTCGGTAGCTTGTTGGAGGCTGCTCGGTAAAGTACTCGGTAACTGCTTTTGCTCAGTGCTCGGGCTCGGTTACATGTTCTGTTTTGCTTTACCGATAGGTCTCGGTGGATGTTTTGGCTGCTCAGTTACCTTCTTACCGAGTCGTTTATGTTGCTCGGTTGGTCTTCACCGAGTTGTTCCTGTTACTCGGTCGGCTTCTTACCGAGTTGTTTATCTGGTTGTTGGATCTTCTGGCCGACTTCTCTATTTAATTTTTGTAGGGTAATTAATGTGGGATCTCTCATTGGGATGTGTGTGGGCCTAAATTTGGATCTTTGTTGTTCCCTATGTTGGATCTTTAGGATCTGAGTGCCGACCTCTTCGGTGGACTCTTGTATATATTTGGTTTTTGTTCTTAGATTAGGGGCACCAGTTGGATAGAAGATATAGTATTAGGAGATTCAGATCGCAGGTCTGTGACCTCGCATGTATGAAGATTATTCTATAAACATCTGAATGTATATGGCCGAAATCGGGAAGGCCTTACAGCCCGGCATATAATGAGTTTGATGAAATAATATAAAGTTCTTTTGTTTCTTCTCTCCCTTTCTGTGTTGTTGCTTCCATGTTGTTATGCAAGATTGGTTTGGATAGCTGGGAGTGCCTTTGGGCCCCGGTCTTCCTACCCTCCTTGTGTCAAGTGGTATCAGAGCGATGGTGAGATCTAGGTTCCTTCATGTAGGCCCTAACCCGAGTTGGTTGATATTGTTGTGGGGTAGCAGATTGCGATCTGATCTGCAATTGCAGAGGGTTTCAAGATGGTTCGTGAGAGAGGAAATGCAGATCCAGGTCTAGCTGATATGCTAAGACAGATGGCTGGAAGATTGGAAGTTGTTGAGACAACCCAGCGCAGAGGAAGATATCTTGAAGATGTTAGTGATGATGAACTTGAAGAAGTGCAAGGAGAAGTTGCACCTGCACCTGTTATGGATCAGGAAGAAGAGAGATTCTTGCGAGCTTTGACAAGTTTGAAGTCCACACCTCAATTTAATCCTCCTGAATATAGTGGAAAGTTGGATTTTGATTGAATTGATAGATTGGATAACCGAGATGGAAAAATACTGAGTATGAAAATGTATCAGAGGAGAAAAAGGTAAAGATTGCAAGTACAAAGTTGAAAGGTCATGCATCCTTGTGATGGGAGCATCTGCAATTGTATCGAAAGAAGGGTAAAGACAAGATCTAGGTATGTGATAACATGATAAACAAATTGAAAGGCAAGTTTCTACCTTGTGATTATCAGATTAACCTAGTAAGGAGAATGCAAAGTTTGAAGCAAAAAGATAACTCAGTAAAAGATTACACCGAGGAATTCTATAGATTAAACATCAAATCTGGCCATGTTCAAGATGAAGTCAAAGAATAGCAAGGTATTTGAATGGATTAAGAAGCTCTATACAAGATGAGATCAGCTTGGTAAAGATGGAGAGTATTGAAGAGGCATATCAGTTTGTGCTAAAAGCTGAGGAGAAATTGAACAAAAGATGTGAACAAAGGCAAAGAGGAAGAGGTGGTAGATTCCCTAGAGGAAGAGGTAGATCTCATGGTGAAAACAGTAGATCTGAAAACAAGACAAATCTAGACACATATCAAGACAAAGGAAAGACCAAATGGAAAGGTGGAAGTTCATTTCGAGGAAGAGGCAACTACTCCCGTGGTGGTTATAGTAGAAGAGGGTTCCAAGGAACTTTTTACAATTGTGGTGAGGAAGGACATAGATCTTTTGACTGCACACATGCAAGCAAGAAAGTCGGTAGTAGCATAAATGCTTTGGTGCAAGAGGAGTCACCGAATGAACTTGAGAAGGAAAGGAAATTTAATGATCAAAAGGATACTTTGGAGTGAGAAAGATAAACAAGATCCTGTCAGGAAAAGTTTGTTGAGAGTTGCAAACAAAGTTTGGAAGGTAATTGTTGATAGTAGAAGCTCGGAGAATCTGGTATCTGAGGAGATGGTCACAAAGTTGCAGTTGGAAAGAATGAAGCATCCAAAGCCCTATCAAATTTCATGGATCAAGGATGAGCATACATTAATAGTGAGTGAACAATGTTTTGTGAATCTGAAAATTGGAAAGTATTATGATAAGGTGTTGTGTGATATTATGCCAATGGATTGTTGTCATATTTTGTTGGGTAGACCTTGGCAATATGAAGAGTAAATAGATATACTATTTGGGTTGATGGTAAGAAGCAAATATTGTTACCTTTGGTTGAAGAGTCTATTGGTGAGATATGTACATCTGTGAAAGTTTGTTTGGTGGAAGGTAGACAGTTTGTTAAGGATTTGAAAAGAAATGATATTTGTTATGCTTTGATTCCTAACAAACCGAGTAAGAACACAAAGGAGATAAAGTTCCTGCAGAGGTTGAGAAATTGCTTACCAAGTAGAAGATCATTCAGATAATGTACCTGATAATTTGCCACCGATGAGAGATATTAGTCATTGTATGGATCTGATTACTGGAGCTAGTTTACCAAACAAGGCACAACATCGGTTGACACCAACCGAGAATGAAGAACTCAACCGACAAATTCATGAGTTGTTGAACAAGGGTTTAATCAGGGAAAGTTTGAGTCCATGTGCAGTACTAGTTGTATTGGCACCTAAGAAGAATGGAGAATGGTGAATATGCACTGATTCAAGAGAAATCAATAAGATCACAGTTAAGTATAGGATTCATATACCTTGGATGGATGATATAATGGATTGTTTGAGTGGAGCAAAATATTTTACCAAAATTGATTTGAAGAGTGGATATCATCAGATCAGAATCAGAGAAGGTGATGAATGGAAGGCTGCTTTCAAGACAAAAGAAGGTTTGTATGAGTGGTTGGTTATACCCTTTGGTTTAACTAATGCACCAAGTACATTTATGAGGTTAATGAATGAGGTTTTGAAGAAATTCTTGAATAAATGTGTGATTGTATACTTGGATGATATTTTGATATTCAGTAAGACTAGAGAAGAGCATTTGTTGCAGAGATTGAAAGAGGAAAAGTTGTTGATAATTCTGAAAAAGTGTTCCTTCATGAAAGAACTTGTGTATTTAGGTTTTGTGATTTCAACTGATGGTTTGAAGATGGATCCCGAGAAGGTTGAAGCTATACTTAGTTGGCCTACACCTGAGAATGTCAGTGAGGTAAGATCGTTTAATGAATTGGCAAGTTTTTACAGGAAGTTTATCGTAAATTTCAGTTCTATTTGTAATGCTATGACTGAGACAATGAGAGGAGACAAAAGAGAATTCAAATGGACACCTGGAGCGGATAAGAGTTTTGGGACTTTGAAGCAGAAGGTTCTTGAATAGCCTGTTTAACCTTACCTGATTTCAATAAGGTATTTCAAGTTGAATGTGATGCAAGTGGATGTGCAATTGGAGTTGTGTTGACTCAAGAAGGTAAACTTGTTGCCTTCTTTAGTGAAAAGTTGAATGATGCAAAAAGGAAATATTTTGTCTATGATCAAGAATTCTATGCTATTGTTCAAGCTCTGAAGAAATGGAGACATTATTTGATGCCAAATGAATTTGTGTTGTATACTAATCATAAGGCTTTACAGTATTTGGGTAGTCAGAATAAGTTGAATCAGAGACATGAAATGGGTAGAGTATTTGCAGAGTTCCACATTTGTGATAAAGCATAAGAGTGGAGTTTCTAACCGAGTTGTTGATGCATTGAGTAGTAGATCTTTGTTGATTGAAATGAGAATTGAGGTTCTTGGTTTTGATGACATGAAGCATTTGTATGAAAATGATCCTGATTTTTCTGAGCAGTGGAGAGTATGCAGAGCACCTAGTCCAAATCAACCGAGTAAGTATGAAGACTATTTCATTCAAGAAGATATGTTGTTCAAAGGTATTCAGTTGTGCATACCGAGAGGATCAATGAGAACTAATTTGATAAAGGAAAAACATAGTAGTGGTTTGGCTGGACATTTTGGTATTGATAAGACATTGAATTTACTCAAGGAAAGGTATTTTTGGCCTCAGTTGTATAAGGATGTTCAGAAATTTGTGAAAAGTTGTGGAGTTTGTCAAGTTGCTAAAGAAGTAAATCAAAATATTGGATTGTATACACCGAGTTTTGTTCCTGAGAAACCTTGGAGTGATATCAGCATGGATTTTGTTCTTGGCTTACCGAGGACAGCAAGACGTAATGATTTCATATTTGTTGTTGTGGATAGATTCTCTAAGATGACACATTTCATACCATGTAGGAAAACATCAGATGCAGTACATATAGCAGATCTTTTCTTTAAGGAGATTGTCAGATTGCATGGATTACCGAGGAGTATCATCTTTGACCGAGACAGTAAGTTTGTCAGTTATTTTTGGAAAACACTTTGGAAGAAGTTGGACACCGAGTTGAAGTATAGTCCTACATTTCATCCACAGACTGATGGACAAACAGAGGTTGTAAACCGAAGTTTGGGTAACTTGTTAAGATGCTTAGTTGGAGACACACCGAGTAATTGGGATTTGATATTGTCACAAGCAGAGTTTGCATATAATAATTCAGTAAATAGAAGTACTGGAAAGACACCTTTTGAGATTGTTAATGGCACACAACCGAGAGGTATATCATACTTGAGAGATATTGCTGGAGAAGAGAAGAGAAGTGATGAAGGAGAGAAATTTGTTGAGTTTTGAAGAAATTGCATGAGGAGGTGAAACATAAGTTGAAGCAAAGTAATCAGAAATACAAGGATAGTGCAGATAGATCAAGGAAACATAAAACTTTTGAAGTTGGTGATGCAGTAATGGTTCATTTGAAGAAAGGCATATTTCCTATTGGAACATATGGTAAATTGAAAATGAAGAAATTTAGTCCTTCCAAGATATTGAGAAGATTTGACAGTGGAAATGCTTATGAAGTAGAATTACCTGAGGACAATGAAATATCACCTATATTCAATATCTCAGATTTGTATGAGTATCATGAACCTGATGAAGAAGTGATAGTACCGAGTGATTATCCTAAGAAACAAATAGAGGAAGTTGAGCAGATTTTGAAAGAGAGACATGGCAGAAGTACAAGAGGAAAGGAATACATGGAATATCTGGTAAAATGGAAGAACAGACCGATTGAGGACTCATCTTGGATTTCTCAATTTGAGGTGGATTCAATTCAGGTTAGACCTGACCCATGATTTGGAGAATCATTTCTTTTAACCTCAGGTGTCTGATGCAGGAGCATCTTGGGATCGTTGGCAATCTTGATCAACCAAAAATATGTGTGCTTTAGTTCGGTAGCTTGTTGGAGGATGCTCGGTAAAGTACTCGGTAACTGCTTTTGCTCGGTGCTTGGGCTCGGTTACTTGTTCTGTCTTGCTTTATCGAAAGGTCTCGGTGGATGTTTTGGCTGCTCGGTTACCTTCTTACCGAGTCGTTTTTGTTGCTCGGTTGGCCTTCACCGAGTTGTTCTTGTTACTCGGTCGGCTTCCTACCAAGTTGTTTATCTGGTTGTTGGATCTTCGGGCCGACTTATGCATTTAATTTCCGTAGCATAATTAATGTGGTATCTCTCATTGGGATGTGTGTGGACCTAAATTTGGGTCTTTGTTGTTTCCTATGTTGGATCTTTAGGATCTGAGTGCCGACCTCTTCAGTGGACTCTTGTATATATTTGGTTTATGTTCTTAGATTAGGGGCACCAGTTGAATAGAAGATATAGTATTAGGAGATTCAGATCGCAGGTCTGTGACCTCGCATGTATGAAGATTATTCTTTAAACATCTGAATGTATATGGCTGAATCTGGGAAGGCCTTATAACCCGACATGTAATGAGTTTGATGAAATAATATAAAGTTCTATTTCTTCTCTCCCTTTCTGTGTTGTTGCTTCCGTGTTGTTCTGCAAGTTGGTTTGGATAGTTGGGAGTGCCTTTGGGCCCTGGTCTTCCTACCCTCCTTGCGTCAGATATAATATATATAGATATATATCTAAAATAGTATTAGAGAAATTAATATAATAATGATTCAGAGATATTACATGTGTGTGTGTGTGTATATATATGTAGTTACATAATCAATTGCCATTATATTAATCTCATAATAATGAATAGACATGTCCCATGAAGGCATATGTCTCTCCTATCCTCATTCTCAATATAAATGAAAGAGAGATTGCTGCATTTGGAAAACACATACAACATAGAGTGTTATTACATTTGCAGCTATCCTAAAACTTAACAGCAACAATTGCCAATACCAAAGTCTTGCCCCGTGAACAAGGAATGCCTATCCCTTTCATAGATGGGGGTCAATAAAAGGGCCCTAAATTTCAATGTTGACAATGGAAGTCAAAAGAATTTAATCTCTATGTAGACGAACAAGAGACTAAACCTAAGATGACACCACATCCATAATCACACTGATTGAACCTGAGATGGCACCCCATCCATAATCATACTAACTGAAGCCGAGATGACACCCCATCCATAGTCATACTCCCCTGAGATGACACCCCGTTTGTAGTCATACTCCATGGAATGGGTGAGAGCTAGGGGTAAGATATTATACAAAATGGACAATTTCATTTGCCCTATTCCATTAACCATTCAAAGATAAAATAATTTGTGATGTGGCACCTTTGGATGTGCGATGTATTGATCACAATAGTTATGTGTTTTCAAGTATGTCAAATCTCAGTCCACCCCCAAACGTGAGGTTGCATCCCCTCCTCCCTTCCAATTGCCTCCCGCCCCTATGTCAAAGGCCTCTCCATCTAAGATCCCTCTCAAAAAGGGCCTTTTCTATACCTTCAAGCCCATCTAACACTCTAAGAAATCGGATCCCTTCCTCCAAACACCCTTTAGACCTCTTCCTTAGGAGTCTACAAAGTGGTTTGTTCCTGTTAAATCACTCTATTTGCACCGAAATCAAAGGGCATTGTATCCTAAAATCAGCACTCCGCCAAGGCGACATCACACATCCATTTAGAAATTCTCAAATCTTGGTCAAAGAAAACAGCTAATTTAAGAGAGTACTTAAAAAGGCCATTGAAATCGTCAATCGCCCTTCTAACCCTGACTATGATGGAAGTTGGAATTTTAACTTCACTTGGCAACCCCTTTCAAACCACCTTAAAAACCAACCTCTCCCCGTAATATATCCCCTGATTTTATTTTTATTTGTTTGCAGATTAAATGAATGTAAGGATAATGCTTGTTGGTTGTTCATTTTTTTTCAGATTTAATCCATGTTCTCATTACAATGATGTTTAGAAACATTCAATATATAACGTAATGAAAGAACATGTGCATGGAATCACCAAGATGTCTATTATCTCATCAAATTATATTACATAACACCAAAAATAGACTAAATATAGATATTGCAGACCTGTATAAAGCAGATTTGATTGACAATTAGGAACCAGAACCACACGTGACAGTTTGGGGTCTATTTCTGCTCCAAACAAGGTCTATGGGAGGTATTTTGAACCTACTCCAGCAATATTTCAACACCAAATAAACTTGCAGGCTTGGGGATGAGGTTCAATGCTTAATTGATCTTCCCAACTCCTGAAAATACCACTGAACAATCTGCTACAGAAAACTAGGTGCTTGAATCATGAAGGGAGATTCACATAATTTGATGATAATCACTTCCCTTGACCACAAATCTGTTACAAACCATTTCAGACCTGATTATAAGCCCTAGACACCTCAAAAGGACATCATTTGCACAACACAAGTGCAGATTAAACCCTCCAAAACTCCTCATGTGCCTGTCCCAAAATGGGCGCTACCTCCAAGGTGGGGTGATTCACTAAAAAATAAAATGCTCGCCCAAAAATTCAAATGGCATATGCAGAGTAATCACCCAGCTGCTAGAAATCCATGGGATCAATACCCACAAGCGAGAAATAACTCTTTCTTGAGATATGTGCAAAAAGTTGATTCTTTGTGTAGCTGAAATGGTATGGCCAGCACTAGAAAAGTGTTTAATAGCTTGCAAAAACTCGAACAACACTCCAAAAAGAAACTAAACACGCCAAATTTCTGAAAACCCAAATCAGAAAACTTCATACATCTTCATCTTCATCAAAACCTCAAAAAACCCAACTAAAGCAAATCATTGAAAACTAAAAATGAAAACAAGAAATAGCCAGGGTGGATATTGCACTAGTAAAACCAGAATAACTATAGAGGGTTTTCATTGAAATGCACTGAAACTTCAAATTCGAGCTCTCCACAGAGCTTTCAATCCCTTAACCAACTCCAAATAGCCTACAGGAACTCGGGAATAGGCTAACAGGAAGCACAACTGACTAGGTGCAAAAAGGGGACACTATACCCCCCAATCTTAATCACCCTTCTTGTTGAGCTCTACCCTTTAGTTTTTTCCCCCATCTCTCTCTCTTATTCTCTGTCCTCCTTTCATTATTTTTTGGCTTCTCCCCTAATCCTTTCCTTAATACTCTTGCTTGTTTTTATTCGATAATCCATTCTGGTATTTATATCCTATCATCTCCTTCTAGCGTCCTTGTTAGGTTATTACTCCTAGTTTTGCCAATTCTTTGCTCTCTAGCTCTTTATCCCAACACTACTGCTTTTCTAACTCATATACTTTCTCTTTTCTTCATCGATCCTTCACGATTTTTTTATCTTGTTTCATTTTTCCAAGGTATTTATACTTTTGTATTCTTGTATGATCACATTCCTATTATCTCCAACTTCTTCCACCCCTATTTGGCTTGCCTACTCATTTCTTTTTCTTATTATTATATGTTTGTCTCTTGTACTTTTTATAAACTTAATTGTAAATATATTTAGGACCAATTTGTCTTCACACACACACATTGTTTCTTCCTAGTTTGTCCCTTCCGTTCTTGTTTGTTTGTATACTTTTGTAAGAATAAGTGTTCTCAATTTATTGTTGAAGGTATGGCTGCCTATATATTTAAAATATTCATTAAGGTTTAATTACCTTCCCATTTATTAGCATTTGTTGATTGATTCATTTCTATATTCTTGCAAGTTCCATTGTTTTATTAATGTGTTGTTATCTTTCTGTGTCTTCTCTCTCATTTCTTTCTATTTATTTATTATTATTTATCTTTAATTACTAGATTTCTCTTGCTTATTTGTTTATATGCCTTCTTAGATGTCTTTATGCACAGTCTACTCAAATTTGTTTAGTTGGTTTCTTATATTTTTTGTAGATGTTTTTATGCATGTATAGCATGTTTTTTTTTGGTAGGCTTCTCTAGATAGGTTTGATCATTCTCATCTTGTAATGTTCCCATTTTCAGATTCTCTTGTTGTGCAGTTGGTGTTGGCTTTCTGGATTGGTGTTAGCAAGATCAGAGGAGTATTTCAATGCCGCCAATGTGTTCAAACGAATTAATGGAGATTAACAACACTTCTAGACTGATTTCAGGCAACTTGTCCAGAACTTACTATTTTTAGTAAGTTATTATTTTTAGTGCAAGTGTCAGTTTGGACACCGAATTGTCAGTTAGGAGTTTTGGCTCACTTACTATTTTTAGTATTTGCTATTTATAGTAACTTTTATTTTTGACAGTTGATCATTGCTTCAATTTCAGTGTAATGTCCCCACTTTAGCCATCACCAGATTGAGTTGCAGTTAGCCTATGCCTGCATGGTCCCGGAGGCTAACATGGATTGCAAAGGGATCCTGAGATGTTTTGGCCTAGTCCTTTCCAGTTTGGGCCAAATCGGAGTTGAATTGTGGTTTTGTTGGAGTACTTACTATTTTTAGTAAGTCAACAGGGCATGGGCGATGTCAGATTTAGTGATTGGATTTGATGCTCCTCAATGAGAGCTTTCCGACGAGCTATCACTTGTATTATTCCGAATCCAATTACTATTTTATTTTAATGCCTGAAGTTTATTAAAGTGACATTTAAAGTAAAAGTTAAACTAATAAAGTGTTACTTTAATATTATTATATTTTAAAAACACTTTATCCCACATTGCTTGTGAAAAGTGGGTTGACCCTATGAGGAGGAAATAAAAAGAGAGCTTGTGGCCATTGT
>MU226817.1:677947-689338 GCA_018584345.1 Thuja plicata
GCATTTCCAGCTACAGGCGGGGTTGGTGTTTTGTTTATATCTTCTTCACTATTTGTTTGATGCCTATACCACTTTGAGGGAATGGTTTTATGAAGGTATTGGATTGTTTCAAAGACAAAATACTGTACCAGCACTGTTCACGCGAAACTATTCACGCGGGTACTATTCACGTGACACTATTCATGCGGCACTATTCACGCGGGTTACTATTCACGCGACACTATTCATATCACTGTAGCAGTAGGTCTATAACATTTGCTGGAGCATTTTGTCAATAATATTGGAGCAATTAGTGAGTTGATAATCTGCCATTCATCTGATTTTATTAAATTCTGAAAATAACATCTTATCAACAATAATACAATTTTTCAATCTGCATATCATTGTACTTTCTTTTGTTTGTGTTGAGTATTTTCAATTTCATGCGAACAAACAATATAAACGTCTCATTTCCGAAGTCATAAGGGTTAAATTAGTAAATGGAGGAATAAGGAGTTGGATGCAAACTGTTTGACAAAATTCCTATCAGCAATTGTTTAGTTTTTGGGCATTTAAGGGTGTCCATTACATTCAGGGTTTGGGAAGTTCTTATTTTTTTAGCCAAAGGCTATTTTATTCTAGCACTTTTTCATGGTCTCAATTTGTCTCTTACTTCAGTACAATGGTTTTCAATTGGACTTGCTGAGTTATATTGCTTTCAAAAGAGATTTATTTTATTTTATTCACTAAGTCTTCATAAAGCACTTTTTAAAAATATCACCCCTTGGCCTAGTAACATGAAGTTGTTTTTAAAAGAGGAGCCCTTTGACATCCAAAATGGACGCCTAAGGAAGACGAAAATATTTATTTTATGGAGCTTATACTATGCTTCCAAAAGGGGACGTCTAGGAGCAATGATAAAACATAAAGTAAATTTTATAACTTATATTGAGAACTCAAAAAGGTTCGAACTTCTATGAGGATTTTTAGTTGCTTTCACATCGGTTATGGAGTTAAAAGGTTTCAAATGGAAAAAGGTTGCCCTAATTTCCTTTTCACTCTATATTCATGTTTTGAGCTTTTATTTTGGTTATGCTAAAGTTGATATCTATTGTTATGCTGCTGAAATGACTCTAGAGTTCATGCCTTGACTGATTGAGGATAAAATACCTCATTCAGAATACTGGTTTAAGTGATGAAAGATCCACCCTAGCTAGTTGGTTCTCATAGTTGCAGGTTTTCAGTGTTCTTGAAGCTTTCAGGTGGAGTTCAGGTTTGGAGTATACACCACCATACTATGTCAATCACAAATTTGTTAATTTCAAGCAATGTAAGCTTTAAACAATAATTCTTCAAAAAGTACAATGCTTGTTTCAATCCCACCACTTGGCATCGCTTTAAAGAATTCTACAAGAGTGGACCCAATTAAAAATTTACATTATGTTCATTTAAGGACTTGTCTATTTATGATGCAACCAATAATAGTGTAAGGCATGCATGCTCTAGGACTATCCTCAATACTTCAAACTATAAAGAAACCCACTATCCCAATGACTAAAATAAGCCAACTCAAACTTCCACAAATTCCAAAATAATCTTCCTATTGTCAAGAAGCCTAATGACACTTAATGCACAATTTTCTCACCATCCACATTGCTGCGGTTGTTTCTTTCACCTATTAAACCACTAACTTATCTTCTTGATGAATACATAATGATATTTCATTGTGATTGTTTATACATCATGACTCAAAAATGTTGTAAGGAATGAAAAAGCATTATAATTCATCTTTCGTTATGAAATTTCATTAGCAACGATAACCTAAGTTATTGGGTTCCTCTAAAAATCCCTAGGTACCCGTGTGGGTACAGTTTGGGTTTGGATCTAATTCAGGTTCCCCATTGAGTTCGCGCAAGGTCCCTCTTGAGAACCCAAGGTGCTAGGGACGGACCTTGATAGAACCCAGGAAGAACCCAGGAGAACCCAAGGACAATCCAAAAAAATAGGACAAAAAAAGTATTTTATTTGAAGCATTTTTATAAACAAAAAAATGCCTACATACATAATTTTGAAGTGATTAAATTGTGAAAATGCCATGTGCCATGAAGGTTTGTATCGTTTCAAAGGCTTTAAGAAACTTGACTACAATGAGGGTAGGAATTGGGATCTAACTTTTTGAGTGTGTTGACTTATATTTATATTGTTGCAAAACTTGCTAAAAATACATCTTTAGATGAGGCAACTTGTACAGCACATGGCTAGTGGAAGTAGCATTGTAACTCATTGTGGTTCAAGTGAAATTGAACCTAATGTTAGACTTTGATTCTTTTGATGAAGATCAATATGAAGATTATTAAATATTGATTGTAATTTTCATTGTGTATTGACATTTGACAAATCATTGAATTATGAACTTATGGGTATTTTCATTCTTGTAAATTACGAGTCATTTAAATATTTTTATTATTGGCAATTACAAGTGTCCTTTTTCATACTATAAAATTTTAAAATTTTTAATATGTATATTCACATATACATATATACATACATACACACTCACACATATACATACATACATATATAGTATATACATATATATATTCTTGTACAAGTACCCAAGGAAAAAAATTGGTGTACCGGGTTCTGATACCCATACCCGGACCCGTACCTAAACCAATAAATTAGATGATAACCTAGCAAAATAAAGGGAAGGGCTACCATTGGTTATCTAATCAAAAAAGAAAAAATTTTAACTACATCTATGACTTCTATAGCAAACTAGATCTCGACAACAAATATAATGTGTTGGTTCTCTAAGAAGCTTGCAAACAAAATATCAAATAATTTTAAAAGACCAAACATATGGAAGAAATCACCCACGTAAATATTTGAAGAGTAATGAACAATACACTCAGGAGATCAAGGATAAATGAAAACCCTTCAAGAAGAAAAGTAAATTAAAAACAAAAACATTGGCAATTGCTAAGTTAGATAGATTTGCAATCAATATTTACTTGAACATATATGATTTCAAACCAACAATGTCCCAAAAAAGTAATACCACGTGTGTACTACATGAATCAACCTGATTAAGCTTTCCATACCTAACATATTACATAGGTCAAGAAAATGATTAATTCACAATCCTTGCTTTCAAATTACACCATAACTATAAATGCTCCATAACTTGCCAACTAACCAATTATATTATCCAAACATGACTTTATATTCAACTCGTTTGTCCTGTTTCTTGGCATTCCCTTCTTATTTCATGTTAAGATTCAAAACCTTCATGCAGTACATAAGATCTTTGGTATCAAATTAGCAACTAACATACAACACAAAAATACTCTATGCAAGTAAACTGAGTTTCCAGTCATACTAATATTTCCCTCTTAAAGTCAATATGCTAAATTTTATCTTAGCATTACTAGACCCAAATAAATATTAAAACAAAGAATTCATCACTAAAATGTGTAACAGGTGCAATTAATATTAGGTAACCATGGTCACAAAATTGAAAATTTAGATGAAACCCCCAAGAGTAACTCTGTTAGTTGCTATCTTCCACAACTGTGTGTGTGTGTGTGTGTGTGTGTGTGCGTGTGTGTGTGTGTGAGAGAGAGAGAGAGAGAGAGAGATTTTAAATTGAAGGCAAGTGGAGAGGAAGATATGAAGTCAAAATGGTTCAAACCCAGCAACCCCAAAAATGTGGTCATAGCATGTTTTAGGTTCAATTGCATTCTAGAAAAAATAAATGTCATGATTATTTTTATGTTCCTAGCACAACATGAAATATAAGATTCATAACAACTGTATCACAGCATTCAACTTACTAGCAGGTGTATCTAGTGGCTTTGCGTTGATGCTAAAGTGCCTGTAGTTACATAAAATAGCATATATCTCATTTGGCCTAAGCCATCTCGATTGTGCCTCTTCTTCTACTCTATATATATCCAAATCTGTCCAAAAAAACCCCAGAATTTGCTTCAGCCATTACACACAAGTGGGATAAACAGAACACATGTACAGTGTGTCCTAGTAAATGCATAAGCCTACTTTTGAAATCTTTAAGAAATACTTAGGTTGTAATACTTGTCTCACAAAACCACAAAAATCAATTACCAGATTCAGAAGTATGATAGCGTCTAATCAACAAACACTGAGAAATAAATCTCCAATTTAAATAGTTGTCACAAAAAATACACATTAAGTATCAAGTACAACAGTATGATAGCATCTCCATCAACAAACAGTAGAACACCAAGAAAAGAAAGAAAGTAAATTAAATCATTTTTTCTGCATTTTAATTTATAATTCGATGCATTATCTCCTCAATTAATGTAAAATAACACTCTAGTACAATATGGATACAATATCAGAGCTGAACCATATGAATTGAAGTATGTTTGTTGAGATTTTAAGATCGCTGCAAATGTAATAGCACTCTATATTGTAGATGGTATGTGTCTTTCAAATGCAACAATCTCTCTTTCATTTATATTGAGAAAGAGGCTAGGAGAGACATGTCCCTTCACGGGACATGTCTATTCATTATAATTTTCTAATGTTTAATTAATCAATCATATATTAGAATAATATAAGTTTGCATAATATATATAATATAACATATATATATATACAAAAATACAATATATTATTATTAATCAATATCTAAGTATTATATGTATTCTAAATGATCATACGACTGAAGCTACAAACATTAACAATGTTCAACATGCCTGAAATATGAAAATTGATCTTCACCTTACTAGATTATGGATTTAAAAGAAGCCCTTCTAATATAAATTTATATCTCCTTGTATAAATTTAGAATTCAACCATTCCAGCAATGGGACTAGCTCACAGTTCAGCAGGTAAAATCATATTTATACCTCCAATGTCGACATGATAGAATTATGTATCCAACTTATTGCTTACAAGAAAAAGTTAATAGATTTATAATAAAGTTCTCAGTTCTCACAAGAATTGTAACCAGAAAATGCCAAATAAATTTCACGTGAGTGCTTGTAAGATGTAACAGATCGTTACTCCTCTTGAGACTGATTCAAGAGTATCAGTCAATCAATCACCTTTTGGACGAAAGAAGATAGGGCACATCCAGAGGCTCCCCCAAAATCCTAGGTAGAAAGAAACTTAAAGGTTGTTTATGGGGATAGTAAGTGGGGGATGCAGTGAAACATATCCCCTAGAAAACTGAAGGTTGGGGATGCATACTCATGAAACAATGTCAAAAATGAGGTCTCATAACAGGTCTGACGAGTTACTCTTTTGCAAATTTGCAGGCAGCTTGATGTATCAAACAACCACAAGACTTGATCTTACTTTTGCTGTTAACTATTTGCAGGCACCCTGAAAGAAATGGTTATTCACCAGAAAGGTTTGGATATTCTTTGTTAGATTCCAGTTGCATATTTGCCTTGATTGCTAACAGTGATGAACCTAGGACTGTTACAAAGGCTATGGGTATGCATGATGCAGATTCTTGGATGGAAGCCATGAATGAAGAAATGGCTGCATTTAAGAAGAATGCTACATGGGATCTGGTACCTTTGCCTGAAGGACGGAAGCCCATTGGATGTAAATGGACATTCAAGAAGAAATTGGGTCCAGATGACAATGTTGAGAAGTATAAAGCACAGTTGGTCACGAAGGGTGTTCTCAGGTGGAGGGAATTGATTATGGTGAATTTTTTTGTCTTGTAGATAAGCTGACACCCATTCAATTCTTGTTATCACTTGCAACAACTTATGACTTGGAAGTCAAGCATATCGATGTGAAGACGGTGTTCTTTCACAGTGATTTGGAGGACAAAATTTACATGTCACAGCTAGAGCATTTCATTGCAAAAGGTAAAGAGAACCTTGTTTGTAAGTTGAATAATTGTCTATATGGTTTGAAACAATCTCCTAGAATGTGGTATCAAAAGTTTGACATCTATGTGTTGTCTTTGGGATTTCTGAGATCTAAATCTGACCATTGTGTATATTACAAATCTGAAAGAGGTCACATTCTCATCATAGTCCAGTATCTGGACAATATATTGTTTATTGGAAATGGTAAAAGAATGATTTCAGATTTGAAGTCTTAGTAGCACAATTTGAGATGAAAGATCTAGGTGGAGCGAGATATATTCGTGGCATTGAGATCATCAGAGATAGAGCTAGCAGAAAGTTTTGGATGAGCCAAAGTATTTGAACTTTGTGTTGGAGAAATTCAGCATGACAGCTTGCAGGCAGTTAGTTGTTCAACTGTTACAAGGGACGAAACTTTTTGTGGAGGATTGTCCAAAATCTCCTACTAATATGGACGACATGTCTAGACTCTAGAGTACCTTACGTAAGTGTTGTTGGCAGGTTGATGTATGCTATGTTCTGTTGAAATGTCCCCTTCTGAATGTACCCTAGAATTTCCCCACAAAGATAGTTATTAATGATATCAGCTGTTTGGTATAATAATCCTGGATCTGATCTTGGTTCGTACTGCTCCTTACAATGATCTTTTCTGATCTGAATCTATGTTCTTTCCTTTACTGATGTAGATACTCCAATCTCTCTTTATCGCCTTTATATATATATTAGGAGTCGATCTGCTCTTGTGAGTGGTGATGCTAATCGATCTCCTTTCCTTGATAATTTATGCTCATAAGGTATTCGCCAATAACATCTGCTCACAAGGTCTGAAACAATCTGCTTAGAGGTCTGCTCAAATCTACCTTCAATAATATTCCACAAATTGCTCCCCCAAAGACTTCCAAATGATTTCTTATTTATACCACACATGCACCTCTTCATCCAAGACACCTCTCTAAATTAGGTTGGCCAAGGCAGCTTTTTATTTATTTTATCTTCCTCCACTAAGGCAGGGCGCTCATCTCCATGGGGTGGGCCCAACTAAAGGTATTATTATTTATTTATTTGTTAGTTTGCTTATTTTTTTCTCTCTAGTCGGCACTAAACCTTGTTTTAACCTAGGTCGGCTTTCACTCCTTGTTGCAAACCACTATCATTATTATTTATAAGTGCTGCGATCTGAGTTAAGGACATGACAGTCCGCCCTTTCCAAAATTGCTTGCCCTCAAGCAATGTCAATTTTATCCAAATCCTTTCAATGTGAGGATCCGTGAACTAACCCTTGGAGATTTGTAATCCTTAAATCCTCCAAGGAACATAATTAGCTTCTGTTGTTTAACTCTACTATTGCCTCAACCGAGATATGTTTTTCGTCTTTACTCCCAAGTGGGGTGTCCCAATAATTCTCAACAATGTGAATAAGAATTTATATTAAAATGAGGATTAGAAGCATGACACACATCTATGACCTTAAAAAAATCTTAGTTATTCTCATATTCTAGATCAACCAAAAATAGAAACCTCATGACGGTAGCAATATCTTTACAGTAATCATTGGGGTAGACATACTACAAACACATCAAGTATGAACCAAACATAGAGCATACACATAAAAACATGAAGTATACACATGAATATATGCATGCAGCATACACACATACACGTATTGTTAGATCCCTTCTCATTGACTAGAATGCATTCACTGATTTATTTTTAGCCTGCAACTTAGCAAGATCAAAGAAGAAAGAAAGAAGTACTTGAATCTACAAATGGCAAGTGCATCAAAAGGTGTGTTAGGGGCTAGGAAGGGAGGCCTAACCCCGCCTTACTACTCCCATGAGCCGGGAACGGGACCTGACCCCAGCTTGTTGTTTATAAGCCACTTAGAACCATAAAGAGGGCCAAACCCCACCTTTCCCCTCCCATGATCCTGGAAGGGGGGCTAACCCCACCTTTTCGCTCCAAGGGGCCTAAACCAACCTTGCTGCTCATAAGCTACTTAGAGCCGGAAAGAGGGCCTAACCCCAACTTGCTGCTCATAAGCTACTTAGAGGCAGGAAGAGGACCTAACCTCACCTTTCTACTCTCATGAAGGTCCTCAATTCGTTGACCATTTGTTTTCTCATTGTATTGTTGGTGGATGCAAGTTTCTTCCTTTCTCCTTCAGAGGCCCTTTTAGCCCTTTGGCTAGGTTGCATCAACTATCCTCTATCCCTTTTGTTTGCAGGAACAATGCTCTGATACCAATTGAAATATCTCCTTCCAGATATACCCTAGAATTTAACCACAAAGATAGTTATTAATGCTATCAGTTGTTCGGAATAATATTCCCAGATCTGATCTTGGTTTGTACTGCTGCTTACAATGATCTTTTCTAATCTGAATCAATGTTCTTTCCTTTACTGTTGTAGATACTTTGATCTCTCTTGATCGCTCATTTAAATATATATATATATATATATGAGAAGTCGATCTGCTCTTGGGAGTGCTAATGTTGATTGATCTCCTTTCCTTGATAATTTCTGCTCATAAGGTCTACAGTAATTCACCAATAATATCTGCTCACAAGGTCTGATACAATCTGTTGAGAGGTCTGCTCAAGTCTGCTTTCAACAGGAATGATATTCCACAAATTGCTCCTTCCAAATGATTTCTTATTTATACCACACATGCACCTCTTCACCCAAAAGATACACCTCTCTATACTAGGTTGGCCAAGGACTCTTTTTATTTATTTTAAATTCCTTCACCAAGGTAGGGCGCTCATCTCCATGGGGTCGGCCCAAATAAAGGTATTATTATTTATTTTATATGTTTGTTTGCTTGTTTGTTTTCTCTCTAGTTGGCCCTAAACCTTGTTCTAACCTAGGTCATCTTTCATTCCTTGCAAACCACTATCATTATTATTTAAAAAGGTTATGATTGAAGTTATGGACATGACATATGTACTAGGCGAAACATTGCCCAAGCAGTGGGAATGTAAGAACCCCTGCAGATTCTAACTCTGCCAAACCACTATTTTGCTACACAAATGATATATTTGTTTTGAAATTGTGATAAAATACGAATTTCTATAAGTTTCTAGTTGTATTGACAGGCAAGATAAATTATTTTCAGAATACTAATCTTCATAACAGCAAACACTACTACCAAACTCGAATAATTTATTGCAACCAGAATAGTGAATAGCATACCAGGAGTCCCATGCTAGCCTGGAAATGTGTTTTTTTATTGATAAAACTGGTGAAACTGGCAATACAGGAGTATCCAGATGGTGACAATACCTCCAATGAGGTTTATTTGCATCAACTATAATTATCAAAAACAATTATGGAAGAAATAGATAGATCTGCTACAGTTTCTTCCAGGCGTGCAAGCAAGGTCACCAATTTTGACAAGTTTTCTACACTGAAATGTTGATATTAACCATGTCCACTTATGAGAGCCTAAAAGAACCACTTCTTTATTTATTACTGTTGTTGATAATGATTTTCCAACCTTATTCAAACCCTAACTACTGCTAATTTATTTATTTGACACCTCAGGTGTCTCCAATGTATATGGACTGCCCTAGGAAGCCACGTGAGAGCTAGAAATGGATGCGGCAGCCTTCATTGGCCTCTAAAACCTGATCAATTCGCTATCACCAATCTGATAATGGTGCTACAGGTCTGCAATTAATAAACCTTCAAATATATGCACAAACCCTTGATATTTCTTCACATTTTTTGCCCAAATAGAAATCCTAAATGAAGCTCTCTCAAGCAATAATATCAGTTGGTATCTCACAGCCTCAAAATTGCATAAACATTGAAGAGATTCATTCTCGAATGGTTGAAGCCTACAGAAACCCTTGTGTGTTTCTACACACAACTCACACATCCAAAAGCACAAGTATAAAATGTCTTCAAAAATGCCTTCTATTTGCTTCTTGGACCTCTTTTATAGCTTCTCAAAGCTGGTCAATCCCTTCTAGAGACTTCTTAATCATTTAATATCATTTTAAATAATATTAAATGTGTGCACATGACTTTATTAAAATATTTTAATATTTAGCTTTAAAGTTATAACTAATTAATGCACTTTAAAAATCACTTAAATGAGGGTCATGGTCTCATTGCACATAAAGTGATTGTTAATACCTTAAATTATAATTGCACTTTATTAATAAAGTAATCACTTTATTAAAAATTACATAACTCCGTAAATAACTATTATTTCCTAGTCTCTTCTAAACCATTGTGTCCACTGTGCACCCAACTGCCTTACTAAAAATAGCAAGGGTCCCTCTCTATCAACCACTAACTTATTTTAAATAGTAAATCCCTCATTAACTAATCAAACCAACTGTGTATTGCATTCATAACCTGTTCAGGTGCCCTACTATAAATAGAAACTTTGACTTTCCTGAAATAGTCAGTTACTATAAATAGTAAGTGAGCCAAACTAAGTCCAACGAAGGCCAAACCTGAACACATACTGAGCTCTGTTGGAGAATACACACCGATCCCTACCAAAAGGAGAGCCTCTATCCAACTGTCTTAGCCTACGAGGGTCAATGATAGGCTAAATCAATCATAAACCATATCATCCCAAAAAGGGGACATTACAATCTGCCCTCCCTGAAATTGCTTGTCGCCAAGCAATCTCAGAAACAAAAAAACACACTAGTCCACCTGGATCCCAAGGGCAGAACTGTGTAATGTCCCTGTTGATACCAACTAGCTCTTATAACACCAATATCAGAATAACTAACAGTACCTGTTAAACCAAATCAATACCAACTGGTGTCGCAGGAGGAGACAACTCAAAGGGAAGCAACTCAGAACACTGACAAAGTTTACGTCCCAAAACTGTGTTGTCCTCAATTTTGCATCCCCCAAAATTGGGGCAACCCTACGCAATTCTCAATGATTGCTAGGAGTTTTTCTCTAATAGTGTTGATGTTTTGTGAAGAGTTCTATCTCGCAAGATCAGTTATCCCTTGGTCCCTGTTCCATTTGACTTCTTGCAAAGCATCCAGTCTTTTGTTTCTCTTTTCGCTTTGTTTTGCGTCTTGTTTTTGTTTCCAGTTTAGTTGTCACCTTTGTGCTCCAGTTGATCTTCAGACAGTTTTTCACGTCCTTCCAAGGTCAGTAAAGAAATGGTCTTTATCTAGTCGAACGCATAAAGTGTAAGGTTATTTTGTATGAGTGATAGATTTTATACTCTATTCTAAGATTTTGCGTCATTCTGCAAAGTTTTGCTTAGAAATTTTAATGATAGTGAGATCTTGAATCACATCCGCATTTCAAATCATTAAAATTTTAAAGACACATACAAATATTTTAAGTTCTTTTTGCGTTTAAAATAGATTTTTAAAATGATAATTGCATGTTATGCATATATTGTTAGAGAAATTTATTTTTGATAAAGATAAAGATAAGATTTTAAAAAAAACGACGTCGTTTTATTTATAAATCTTATAATTCATTGCGAATTACCATTTAACGACGTCTTTCTTTTAATGAAAACAATGTATTATTATTATTTTAAAATA
>MU226817.1:692498-702904 GCA_018584345.1 Thuja plicata
CTACTTGAAGCCACCTACGATAAGAAGGGAGCCTCCCCTATTGCTGAGAGGAGAGAGAAATCTCACATACTGCTGCCTAAAACACACGTTTTGCAAGTTGTAGTCTTAGTGACTTGCAAAATATTTAGCCAACACTACGCAAGGTGAACTATCATACACGCTATCTAACACATGCGCAACTGAACTATGCATCAGAAAGGGGTCATGCACATGAGGATCAAAAGTAAACCTATAGGCACTCCTCACTATGTAAACACTTGAAAACTCCTCAATGAGCTCTGTCTAAAATCCTAATGCATTGGAAGGATCCAAAACTCTGAATAGAACCCTGCCAAGAAGAACATCCTCAGACTTATGTTGCTCAACTCTGATCTCAACTTCATCATGCCAAAAATGGTGAAGCCAACCAACAGGACCCACCCAAACTACAGTGCTAACTCTATCGCCACTCTGGTCCCAAAACAGACTGAACTCACATCCATCTGCTATGTGGAGATACGAATCACGGAAGGTGTCTACAACACCACAACTATCTCCAACCCTTGCTAAACTCCCATGGATGTGTTGACTCTGCAAGTAATTCCCCGTCGAAGATGGAGTCGAATACTTGCAACTACTGCTTCCATCTAATGAAGATGGTGAGTACCCATCCCACAAAGGATGGTACAACCTTAGAGCCAATCCACACTGATGCATCATCAAATCCTCCATGTGGGGATCAGAAAAGAAGTGATGAGTACTCTTCCCTATGTTGTCACGATAAAAAGCTCCCACCTCGGTCAATGGTTGACTGTCATAGTTCTGCATATAACCCTCATCATCTTACTCATCACCAACAACACCTGCGGTGGATGTAACCACAGGAGAACCTAGTGCAACATGTGATTTTTTGTTGCTCGCAACAAATGCACTCATCCCATCTGTATCAACTGCATTTGTAACTATGATAGGTGTAGCCACATCTTCAACCTACTCACAACCATAATCCATGGATATAAGATCCCCACCAACTATTGTCATGTAAACCTAAACTGTATCTGAAGATGGTGAAAGACTGTGCCAAACTCAACTCTACAGTAAGCTCATCAATTTATAACTTAGACTCTTGAAGGGCCAATTGAGTGCTCTTCAACAAGCCCAAGGTAACCTCAAGCTCAGAGGTGAGCTCATCAACCTCCTCCTTTCCCTTAAGTGCGTCATAATAGATACCATTGAGCATGAGAAGATGATCTCTATCTGTCAATAACTGTAAATAATTTCATTTCATTATTCCAATGGCTTCTCCAAGTGCATGGAACTTTGCCAGGGAAAGGCCACTATTACCATGCTCATCCGTCATAGGAGTACTCCAACCAAAGGTAGCCAACATCTTACGAACAACATCAAAATTCTCTATTGCTATGGCAATCATGTTGTCATTAACCTTAAGTTGCCCAACCAAATGATGAGGACTCTGAAACTTATAACTCCTATGCAAGTGTTCTGATCCAAAATTTGCACTGTGATATGAGATTGTATCCACATCACTCACCTCATGATAAGCAACATCGTGTGTGCAATCATAAGTGCACACATCAACAACTAAGGTATTGTTGCTATATACCTCAAAGGATGGCTCAACTAGCAAAGTAGAAGTTGTTGATATAATAGTATCTTCACACACTTCCACTCCCAATGTACCTGCATGTCCATCCAAATCATGATCCTGGGATCCAATGCCACTAAATGAACTTTCTAACTTGTTTCCTAAGGTCTGATTTGGAAAATCAAACTCACCATGACATGAATCCTCAACATGCAATGCCTCATCAGTACCCATTTCTTGAGTAGTTTCATGT
Source organism: Thuja plicata (assembly GCA_018584345.1). NCBI lineage: Eukaryota > Viridiplantae > Streptophyta > Pinopsida > Cupressales > Cupressaceae > Thuja > Thuja plicata. Next base: position 694,337 of record MU226817.1, read on the forward strand.
GACAACTCAATGGTAGCATTCTGCACATATGAAGTCACTGTCTCTCTCATGTTGATGCAAAGTTTCTTCGCTCCAGTCATGTAAATCAGAACCGTTATGGGACAAAATTTCCATGCAATCCTCGTTCTCGACACTTGTATCATGAGTGCCAACACTCAAGGTCACTGTCATAACACTTTCCGAACTCGCCATGACTTTCAAGTCATCATTATGCTCAAGTGGAAGACTATTGTCATAAAAATCAGTCTTGTGGATTATAGGCCCACTTTTCCGTGAGAGTGAATCATCTAGAATCTGCAAATTACGATTGATCTGTTGTTGTGCTTGTTTAAGGTCTTTCATTATTTTCTCCAAATTGGGTGCCTTTTCCTTCTTCAGTTATTTTCTCCAAATTGGGTGCCTTTTCCTTCTTCAGTAAAATAGGAAGGAAGGTAGGTAACAATCTTCCATCCTTAATTCTAGCCATGAAACTAACTCGCTGCCCAACTGAAAAACAATCCCAATTGTAGAGTGTTGAGCACTCAAATTTTTAAACATGTGAGTTCAATGATTTCCAACCCCAGCAAGATGGCAAGAAACCGCTCTGATACCACTATAAGAACCCTTGTAGCTTCTAACTCTGCCAAACCACTAATTTGCTATGCAAATGATATATTTGTTTTGAAATTGTGAAAAAATACAAATTTCTATGAGTTTATAGTTGTATTGAAAGACAAGATAAATTATTTTCAGAATTATGATCTTCATAACAGCAAACACTAATACCAAATTTGAATAATTTATTGCAACCAAAATAGTAAATAGCATACCAGGAGTCCCATGCTAGCCTGGAAATGTGTTTTTTTATTGATCCAATGAGGTTTATTTGCATCAACTATAATTATCAAAAACAATTATGGGAGAAATAGATAGATCTGCTACAGTTTCTTCCAGGCGTGCAGGCAAGGTCACCAATTTTGACAAGTTTTCCACACTGAAATGCTGATATTAACCATGTACGCTTATGAGAGCCTGAAAGAACCACTTCTTTATTTATACTACTATTGATAATGATTTTCCAACCTTATTCAAACCCTAACTACTGCTAATTTATTTATTTGACACACCAGGTGCCTCCAATGTGTACGGTTTGCCCTAGGAAGCCACGTGAGGGCTGGAAATGGATGTGGCAGTCTTCAATGGCCTCTAAAACCTGATCAATTCGTTGTCACCAATCTGATAATGTTGCTAGAAGTCTGCACCGAATAAACCTTCAAATATATGCACAAAGTTCAAACCCTTGGATATTTTTTCACTTTTTTCGTCCAAATAAAACTCTTGAATGAAGCTCTCTCAAGCAATAATATCAACTGCTATCTCACAGCCTCAGAATTGCATAAACATTGAAGAGATTCATTCTCCAATGGATGAAGGTGACTGAAACCCTTGTAAATTTTTACACACAACTCACATCCAAAAGCACTAGTATAAAATGTCTTAAAAAATGCCTTCTATTTACTTTTTGGAACCCTTTTATAGCTTCTCAAAACTGGTTGATCCCTTCTAGAGACTTCTTAATCATTTAATATCATTTAAAATAATATTGAATGTGTGCACGTGACTTTATTAAAATATTTTAATATTTAGCTTCCAGGTTATAACTAGTTAATGCACTTTAAAAATCACTTAAATGAGGGTCATGGCCCCATTGCACATAAAGTGATTTTTAATACCTTATATTATAATTGCACTTTATTAATAAAGTAATCACTTTATTAATAATTACATACCCTTGTAAATAACCATTATTTCCCAATTGCGTATGAACTTGGAAGTCCACCATTGTGTCCACTATACACCCAACTGCCTTACTAAAAATAGTAAAGGTTCCTCTCTATCAACCATTGACTTACTATAAATAATAAATCCCTCGTTAACCGATCAAACCAACCGTGCATTGCAATCATAGCATGTCCAAGTGCCCTACTATAAATAGTAACCTTAACTTTCTTGAAATAGTCACTTACTATAAATAGTAAGTGAGCCAAACTAAGTCCAACGAAGGCCAAACCTGAACACATATTGAGCTCTGACGAAGAATACAAATCGATCTCTGCCAAAAGGGGACCCTGTTGAAGTATGTAGCTTTAGCAGAAATTTTATCTTCATATTTACCTATTGATGTCGAGTATGGTTGTTTATCAACATCCAAGTTTGATTATACTTCGATCCAGCTGAGACTAATTATTTTGTATATTTTATGAGCTCTTATTGCTCGAAAGGTGGTTGTGTGTCTTCCATGAAATAAAATGAAGTGTCATCACATGAGGGTGATGTGGCGTCTTGTACCTCTCAAGAAACCGTGCGTGGAGAGTGAGGAGTCACTTGGTTGGGAATATGAAGAGTTTCCCATTCGAAGAGCCCTTTCCTTGCATCCTCATGTCATTTGGTTTTGGGCATTCAAGAAGTCATTTGCGTTCAAGAAGATGATCGTTCATTTCCTTATTTCCATAACTCTCTGTGACGTTAGGTGGTGTTGGATTATGTATCGTCTATATATTTTGTTACTTCAACATTTCACGGTGTTCATAAAAGCGATCACATTATTGAGTTTTGAATGCGAATGCTTCCCATCTGATCTATAGCATTGCATAAAGTATTTTTGGTGTTTTCATAATTCTGAGAAATTATCGTGAAGTCTGAGTGTGGACCCTAGAATTGATGCTATCACTTATCGTGAAGTCTGGGTGTGGACCCGAGCATTGATGTTGTCACTTTGTGATTTGTTTATAGAGTTTGTCGAGACTCGAGAGTATTCTTTGTAGAGATTAGTTTCTTTATATTTCATTATGAGTCTCGTATGATAATTTTTAGTTATGTTTGAAGACTTTGAGTATTATCAGAAGGAAGAACATTTGAAGTCATTATATTTGTAAACAGAGATTTAGTATAGTTCTCATTTTAAAAGGTTGAAGTCTTAGCTTTTGGGAGTTTTGTATTCAGATACATTTATCATCAATAAAAAGATTATTCTTGGTGTGGCTGGGTTTTTCCCTCGTGTAGGAGGGTTTTCCCAAGGTATCTCTGGTGTTACTATGTTCTTGTGTTTTGGTTAAGTTATTTGCTCTCTGGTTTTGCTATTCTGGTTCGAAAATTAATAGACCCTCTATCCAACTATCTTAGCCTAGGAGGGTCAATGATAAACTAAATCATATCATCCCAAAAAGGGCACATTACAAGGAGTCCTGGGTCAGTTTATGACTAATCCTAGTAGGGTGCACATTTGGATGCAGTTAAGAGGGTGCTCAGGTATTTAACCTAGAATTTGACCACAAAGAGAGTTATTAATGCTATCAGTTGTTCGGTATAATATTCCTGGATCTCCAGGTTCACCCCGTAGTCCTACGGCAAAGTTGGAAGCCTATGTTGATACAGGTCCAAGGTTCAATTTGCCCTATCCAGCCCTTGCACGTGCTTGCTCAACGAAGGATGGAGGCACGCTTTCCCACGTTTCCCTGTCGGGCCTGTCGTTCATGGTGTTCGCGCTAATGATCCAAATTGTTGTCGCCCTGTCTTTCGTACACATCGTACTCGCAGATGTGCCTAGGCGTGTTCCATGCACGCTAGATGATGGACCAAGGTTGTCATTCACCGAGCAAAGGGAAGCATAAGGAGGTGCTCGGATTGGAGGGAGTCATAAGGTGTTGGTGGTAGGGAAATATAAAGAGTTTGACGTCGTTGTGGGAGATATAAGGAGATACATGGACTGATAAGGTGTGTTGCACGTCAGATATTGGAGAGATAAGGGTGGCTGACGTGGATCATTGGAGCTGCAAAAAATAGGTGACTACCGCCCGAGACAAATCTAGTAATGGCGTTCATGCCTCAGTACTGGAAATTGCACTTGTAATAGGACGGTTAAAATGTCGATCAATTCTGAGGATGAGGTCCCTCAAAAATGTGGCCTCACTGGTTCATAGCTCCAATCAAAAGCGTTTACCGATCAAAAAAAAAACTAGATCTGATCTTGGTTTTACTGCTTCTTACAATGATCTTTTCTAATCTAAATCTATGTTCTTTCCTTTACTGTTGTAGATACTTCGATCTCTACTGATCGCTCATATATATATATATATATATATATATAAGGAGTTGATCTGTTCTTGTGAGTGTTAATGTTGATTGATCTCCTTGATAATTTATGCTCATAAGGTCTACACTAATTCGCCAATAATATCTGCTCACAAGGTCTGAAACAATCTGCTTAGAGGTTTCCTCAAGACTGCCTTCAGTAGGAATGATATTCCACAAATTGCTCCCCCCAAAGAATTCCAAATGATTTCTTATTTATACCACATATGCACCTCTTCACCCAAGAGATACACCTCTCTAAACTAGGTCAGGCAAAGCAGCTTTTTATTTATTTTATTTTCCTTCACCGAGGTAGGGCACTCATCTCCATGGGGTTGGCCCAACTAAAGGTATTATTATTTATTTATATGTTTGTTTTTTTCTCTCTAGTAGACCCTAAACCTTGTTTTAACCTAGGTCAGCTTTCATTCCTTGCAAAACACTATCATTATTATTTATAAGGGTTGTGATCTGAGTTAGGGACATGACATATGTACTAGGCTAGACATTGCCCAAGCAGTGGGAGTCCTTAGTCAATTTATGACTAATGCTAGTAGGGTGCATTTGGATGCGGTTAAGAGAGTGTTCAGGTATTTGAGGGGTACTTCCAAGTATTCTTTGTGTTTTCATGGTTATCCTACTAGACCTCAGCATTTAGTTTTTATTTGAGGATATGTGGTTTCAATTTGGGCAAGTGATATTGATAGTAGAAGATCCTCCAATGGATATGCTTTCACAATGTTTGGTGGTGCTCACGATTGGATGAGCAAGCGATAGGTTGTAGTCACTTTGTCCACTATAGAAGTAGAGTGCATGGCAGCTACTCATGCTTGTAAGGAAGCCACTTGGCTTAAAATATTGTGTTCCAACATTGGTTTTGATGCAAGACATATTAGTATGGTTGTGAGAGCTAGAGAGCTATTTGTTTAGAGAAGAATCCTACTTTTCATGCCAGACCAAAGCACATTGATTTACAATTTCACTTTGTTCATGATATGGTGGAAGATGGAAAAGGTTGATACTTTGGCAAATGTTGCAGGTGCTTTGACAAAGCCAATAAGCACAAAGAAGTTCATATGGTGTGTCAAATCTGTAGGCCTTGGGGTCCTGAGCAGATGAGGGAGATTGACTCTTGACAGGTTTTTGACAACTCTTGACAGGTTTTTGACAAGAGGGAGAATGTTTGTATTAACGCGCGTCAACCTTAGAGTCCTAGTTTGTTTATTATTTAATTGCATCCACTTTCGAAGTCCTAAAATCTAGGGGACTAGTGTCATAGGTTGCTATGTTAGGACTATGACAGTTTCTTATACTTACTATGACAATAACTAGATCGATAGAAGAGTCGTGGAGAGTTATTATTTGGCAGTTGGTATTTATGGTGGACTTTGCTTTTGACAAGTGGTGGAGGTAGGTGTGGCATATGGCAAGATGACTGTTATGGGTGAGTCATGAGTTAGTGCTTTGGAAAGTTGCTATGTGCAATGTGTCATGGAAATGGAACTTGTTGCTATTGACACCACTTACATTTTCAGCATATGAGACTATGAGTTGGTATTAAAAAACATGGGTGCTTTCCACTTGTGTTGAGCTCTATAAATGTGTGGCTTCTTAGAGTATTTTGTATGATAGGTTGGATATTTTCTAAGAAGTTGTTTTGCGCCACAATTTTCTCCAGATTCTTTGTTGCTATAATTACTCCTGAAGAGCATTGGCTCTATGCATTGTATTGTAACCTTTGTTGTTGATAATACAATTGAGCTCTGGCTTTTGGAGTGTGGGTTTTTTTCCCGAAAGGGTTTTTCCACATAAATTTAGTGTTATTTGTGTACTTGTTTAAATGTGAGCTTGCATGTGTTTATCTAATCTATAATAGTTAAAGGGTTTGTAAGATTTCTTTTGCATTATCTCTCCTGTTACATTTAGCATTTGGAAGCGTTATTCCGCACTTTGCTTCCTTTCAAAAAGATTGTTGGCACTTTTCTATACATTTAAATTTTGTATTGCTTGTTTTGTTAAATAGCTCCATAGTTCACCCTAAAATGGTTGCATAATTTCTAATGAACTTGTGGTGATAACCAATACGCCCCAAAATTGTTTGTCTTTGATACATTCTTTGAAGGGGACAAGCTCAAAATTATGGCAATTTTAAGAGCATAAATCCACCTTGCAAATTATATGCCCTAACCAAGTACCAAATAGGGGGGCAAATATGCACTTCTTCAAATTCAATGCAATTCTTAGGCTACAACAACTTGCAAACGTTAATCTTAATACCTAGAAAGGATCTTTTAACAATCTGTACAATATCCAATCAATATAACTCCAAGAAACCTGAGTAAAATCTCTAACTGCATTTACCATAATCTAAATGAATGATGTAGGTGCATTCTTCATCCTAAATGGCAGTACCATACACATCAAAGATCCCCACTTAGTAGCGGAAGTGGTTTTTGGTCGATCCTCTTATTTTATGTTCACCTTATGGTAACTAGTGAACCCATCAATGAATGAATATGCTTCTTTACCAAAGACTTTCTAATATTTATTTTGTTAAAAAGATTTGAAAATGGATAACGGTTGGAAACATTGTTTAGCTTCTACAAATTTGCACATATCTTTATTTCTTCAATTTTTTTGGTTTACATCACCATAGGACTAATCCATTCTACAACCTCAAACATTCTACTGATCCCTCCACCAATCATTTTTACTTCTAGTTTAGATACCTTGATCATAAGTGAAAATTCCAATCACAATGACTAATTACCTAATGCTTAAAGAAGACTGAATTAATCATACAAATCATTGAAATCCAACTAGAAAAGCAAAGACAACAGACAGATAATTAACCCCTTCAAATAAGCTTTGTATTCCTTCAAAAGCTTACAAGGCAACCTCCACAACTGTCAAGCTAACAATTGCATGCAATTATTACTTGTACTGAGTTCCTAAACTTCTACCTTGAATCCATTTTTTATACTATTTAGCTAAAAATCTCGTCTTCCAAAAATAGCATTCTTACTTACAAAAGGAAAGCAACCACATTTCAAACAAGAGATGACTTGGAAAATAAGTCTAAATCATTAGCACTTATTTGCACTTTATTTTACTTAATTAACTAAATAAAAGATTTTCACTTTATCACTTAAGTGAATTACGAAATAGAAATAACTCGAACTACTTGCACATTCACAATGAACCTGTGTAGAAGTTCCAAAGTTAGCTAAAAAATCAACAATAAGCATTATACAATTTATGCCTTGACATTTGCACAAGATGATATACATGATCTACCATCTAAAAGATGAAATATTGTTAAGTGATAAGTAGGAGATATTTTCCATGGCAAGCCAAATTGTGATATTGCTATCAGGATTCAACACTGTAGATTTTTGAGTCAAAGTCATTGACCCATGTTTCATGAGTAGTAGTTTACAAGAACCCAACTGTGTTCCATTCATTTCCATGAGAGATGGGTTCTTGTGAATCTCTACTCATGAAACATGGGTCAATGAGTTTGACTAAAAAAACTACACAGTTGAATCCTGATAGCAACATCACAATATTGTTAAGTGTTAATACCTCTTTGTTGTTTCTCTCTTATATCAGACAGTCACTCTCCAAATATTTAAGGTTTTAAAAAATGTTCATAACAAGTTCATTGTGACAATTGTTAAGGTTGCTAAGATGAACGAATTATGAATGATCACATAAATATCATTTGGTTACAGGTTAATTAAGTTATAAAGCACCCTCGACTATCTATAAATCTTAAGTTACCGGATCCTTGCATTTAGCCTCGAATCCTAATTATGGTACTGATGGTGATTCTGCAACCCACAGGGAATCCGGGTGCCCGGCGGGAATCCAGCCAAAATCCGGGTGGAATTCGAAGGAACCCACGAGCATCCAAGGTTGTGGGTGCCCAAAAACAGGCCCCACGTGCCATTTTTTTTTTTTTTTTAAATCTAAAAAGCATCTAAACCCTAATTTCAACCAATAAAGCATGCATTTGTTCATTTGATGATCATTCATTCATCTCTCAAGCATTTTTCACCATTTTTGCTTTGTTCTACAGCTATAGCATTTTTCTTCGAAGGTGAACACTACGCATCACGCTTCTAACTTCTTATTATTATATGTTTGAAGTTTTGAACCAATGATGAATGAACATTGAACATGTTACATGTATGAATCTATTAACATACATACATACATATATATATTTATATAATTTTAGTTTTTTGAAAATGTTTGCCGAATACAAGAATCCAAATCCGAACCCGAATCTGAATCAGAACCAGGATAGGCAACTTAGTAAAAATCCTATCTGTAATGTCCCCTTTTTGACTGGCACCAGTTACTTATTTTATTTTAGCCTTTATTTTCCCCGAAGGCTAAAAAGGAAGAAATAAGGGGGAAAAGATATATTAAATTAATTACTTATAAGGTTAC
>MU226817.1:709740-723703 GCA_018584345.1 Thuja plicata
TGGCATTCAAAAATCAAAGCAAACAAACAAACGTCAGCAAACTGAGGTTGCAAGGGAAGTGTTTGACAAAATTCTTAAGGCAGAAAAACAGGGATAAAACATCAAATTTGTCAAGGCACTTTACACTATCAATGTGAACATTGCTTCATAGTCAGCTACAGCCAAGGTACATGATGAGCTTGGACATTATCTGCAATTTCTCTATCATCAAGTGTAGTAAAAGTTCAATCTCATATAGTTGTTAATTTATAATTGAGCATCATAGATGACATTAAATACAGTAGGCCATCGCATCTGAGATTTCATTTGTGCTTGTAAACAATAAGAAAATGCAATTTGACATCAGCTTAGTGTACTCTGTTAGTGCTCCCAAGTTTGACCATGTGTGAAGTCTAAGAGTCTCTTGCAGCTTGGACCACCCGTGGTATGGAAGGAGGAGATAATAAATAAAATGCTTTCGATGTAGCTTTGCATATACATTTTTTAACTATATCAACTGTTTACATGACTTTCAGCAATCTTCTGTTGAAGTCTGTTTTCTAACAATTGTGGATGGGGAAGCCAGAAGTCACTACAAGCCAAACATCTTTGAGAGAAATTACTTTGCTCCATTTCAATTTTCAATATAGCATACTTCAAGCCAAACATCTTTGAGAGAAAATACTTTGCCCAATTTCAATTTTCAATAAAGCATACTTCAAGCTATGCAACATTTTTATGTTTAAAGTGCTTAGGGAAAATTCACATTAACTAATTAGGGCAGGTCCCTATGCGGCTGCTAAGCTTATTTTAGCTAGCAGTTGTTGCTCAACATTTTTAGCAGCAATTTGTGGCGCTGGTGGCCCCATGGTAAATGGATTTTGCTGCTTATTTTTTTAGGAGACATAAAAAATAGAATGTTTAAATAAAATCTTAATAATAAATTTTGTAGATAAGGCTTTTGAGAAAAAAAACTAAGTTGCCGGTTCGGATTCCAATTCGTATGCGGGTTCGAGATTCGGGTTCGAAATTCATCCAAAAAAATTTTGGGCTGGGTTCGATTCGTTTTGGGTTCGTCCCTACTAGATATATGTTTATAAATTAAAAATATATGTTTATAAATTAATTTAACATTATAAATATTTATATATATATTTATAAATTAATGCAAAGAAACAACATAATATATCAATCTAATTAATAAAATTATTAAATACGATAAAGAATGAACAAATTAAATTTAATGAAGCAACACCCATAGTCGCGACTTTCCCTGGGCTATATAATGCAAGAACGAAGAGATCATGTTATATCGGAAGGAAGACACGGGAGGATTATGATTGAGTTGTCTATTAGTTGTCGGAAGGAAGACACAGGAGGATTATGATTGAGTTGTCTATTAGTTGTCGGAAGGAAGACACGGGAGGATTATGATTGAGATGAAAAACTTGTAGCCAAGCGTTTTTTCAAGCACCTGTCAATTCATTTTGCCCACCGTAATTCATTCTGCCCACAGAGTTCGTGACTGAAGATAAATAGCGAATTTGGATAGAATTCGAACCGAATTCAAATTCCATGCGAATCGAATGTCGAATTCCTCCCTCCTGGAGCGAATATGGTAACTTAGAAAAAAAAATAAGAGATATGAAAAAAAAAGGGGAAATGACTTGTGAAGCCATGTGTCACTTTTGTCAATAAGCAGACCCTGCTTATTTCAGCCCCCTTTTTTTTCAATGCTTATTTTTTTATCGGTGGCTGCTCCACTAAAGTAGGGATAGATTCCAAATTATCATTTTCCACTGATTTAAAAATGGCATGGGGACACACTGCAGCTGCTTAGTTTTAAGCACAAATTGCACTTAAGCAGCTGCACATGGTGACATGGGGTTAGACTGTTAGAAAAGCTGCAGAAATTGATAATTATCGCAAAGGGAACATTAATTAAAGGAAAAATTGCAACTCTACGCTGGAGATTAAGCTATTAAAGACCTTGAATGATCCCTTTTACGACTTTCACTGCAGTAAAATCTTGCTAAACATTTAAAGAAGAGTCCCTGACACTTCGCTTAATACTGAAGCCTTTTCTTGTAAAATCCTGCCAAGGGTTTCCAGTATGTTAACATGAGCAAAGTACGCTAGGTCAAGTAACATACAATTTGACGGAAATTATTTTCTCAAAGTACCATGAATTCAAGGAATTTGAGAAGTTCCAAATGTTTCCTCTGCATGAAATTCATCTTGCATAGGGTCCGAACCCTCGCCGAGAAGTCAAAAAGAAATTTAAGACCCTATAACTTAATGAAATAAATTCAAATTGGGACGACAATCCTACCTTCCAGTGTATGAAAACCGTGTGTCTCCCATCCTGCAAGCTGTCCAGGCACAATGGAGGACTCCATAATATTTTCGCCAACGCCCTAAATTCAGCAAAAAGTTAGCAGGCTGGATTCCAGAAATACAGACAGTCGTATTAGCCAAAAGGGTAACTCCGCACTTCTTGCCTGCTTTAAATTTGCGTCCCGCCCAGGAACCTCATCAAAATCTAAACTAACTTGGGAAAATATCACTGGAAAGTCTTCAAACGCTCGCAAACTACCTAACCACCTAACAAAGAGCGAAGACCCTTCACATGTTGAAACATATTTCGAAAATGTCATAATCATCACAGTGGTACTTTACAGGTGAGTGGTGACCAGGCACGCCTTTTCGCATTGATTTTGATTTAACTAGACCACGGCTTCTGTAGCCCTGTCATACGGCCATCAAATTTAATACCTATGGCAGGGATCCCTGTTCATATAACGGCATTGCGCATTCACCCGCTGTAACAAACCAGTCACAATGTAGTTGGTCCCCGCGCCATTATATAATTAATATAATCAACAATAGTTAATATTTTCCTCTTCACTTTTTTCCTCGCTGATAGGACCGAGTACTTGAAGAGCCATATACAATATTAGGACTCCGCCCTCCCCGGGTCCCACACACTACTGTACCACCGTAATCAATAGCTCCAATTTCAAAGCTTATCTTAACATGAATTTATTGCGACGATCGTGGTTCGGGCCTTCGTAAGGGGTGTCATCTGCTGACATGGACAAGAGAAAGAAATGTGTTCTACCATTAATAATTGTGTCCTCTTTATGTGTGTGAATGAATGTATGTTTTTAACAAGTGCCACGTAGTGGTCTGCATTTGTAATTAATTTTAATTATAATTATAATTCTTATTTTCTTATAAATATTCAGTATATTTTAATTAATAGCTATTGAATAAAAATAAATATATGTAATGACTAAGTATTAGTTGATTTAATATTGTTATTTAGATGTAATTAGAATGTTAAAAATATTGTTATGCTTTTTTATAGTATAATGTTTAGTTAGTACAAATTGGAATGTTGTATATAAATATTTATTACAGAGGAAAAATAATTATTAATTAGTTTGAATTAATTCATTAGCATGAGCAAGCCTTTGAATATAATAATATATTGTGTAAAATATAGTTATAAATTATAAATATAAGGTAGAATTTAAATAATAAATAAAGAGTTAGTGAAATACTAAAATTATATAATATAGCATATATATATATATATATATATATATATATATATATAGTAAATTTTTTAGAATATATAATAGTTATATATTATAAATAATTAAATTTTTTTAATGAAAATAATATGTTTACAATATAAAATATAAATATAGTATCTCATAAATATACTATATTCTAAATTAAAAGATCAATTTTAAAATAAATTAAATGATATATAAATTATATATTACAAAACTATGTTAAAAACTATTGGAAAAAATTAAATTTGTGAAGCCTCCAAAAAAAGGGGTCCTATAAGACCAAAGCAATTGAACCAATCATAATTGAAATAAATAATTTATAGAATATATTTAATTCATAAATAAATATTTAAACTTTATAAATAGTTGAATAAGAAAAAAATATTGATTTATGATTGGTTCATTAGTGTAAAACTAATTCACTACAATAGTATATTGCCTACGGCAAGTACAATAACATTCACTTTCTCTATGTGTGAATGAATGTATATTTTCAATAACGTTTACATGGTCTTCTATATATGAATGAATAGTAGCATAAAAATACATAAAGAAAGGATGTGACACCCCACCTACTTAATTTTATTGAAAAGGCCAAACAATTTATGGAACCTACAAATAGTTAATAAAGCAACTTAAAAACACAAAGAAATGCTTCACGATACCCCCACCTACTTAATTTATTTTTCCTTTTGTATCTTAGATCTTTTATTGTACATTTTGATCAAGAAATCAATAACTTTCATTATCTTTTCTTCCTCAAACAAGTTACTCAAGGTGCTCGCATTTAGCATCTCAATGTAAGTGATCTAAATATCATCGTAGGTTGAACAACTCATGATGTAATGTCATTTTGTTTCCACCACTTCTTAAGTGCAATAACAACATCTCTATGGTTCACTCTTCTTTAGGTATCATCCATATTTCGGTTTCACGTCTAAGTTGATGCAAACTAATTATTAGCTAAGTCATTAGCATTTTTGCTTTCCATTTTATTTGTGCTCTTGTGTAGTTATTTTGTGTATGGTCATATGTGGGATTGAAATGTTTCACATAGTATGTTCTTTTCTTACCAAGCCATATCCACGTGCTTTCTTTGAATTTTCCTTACACATACGTTTTTTAGTTCCCCTTTGTTATTTGGGCACTCTTTTATGCAATACCTCCACTTATTCATCCACTTGTTTTGTTTCATCCATGTGCTCTTTCTTATGTCTAATTTCTCTTATGCTACCATCTTGGGCCAATAATGAAGCTCTAATAAACAATATGGATTTACTATAAGCATGTTGAAAATTGGTTGGATGGTGTGTGAAGGTTCTAGCTATTGCACAGGGGTTTGTTGGGTCGCACAATCTTGGCCATGACCCCTCTATTGCATCCTATGTACTATGCAATGCCTTGGGATTTAGTGTTGATATTGGGGCCCTTTTGTGGCTTTTTTATTGCCTTATAGTTGTGGTTAGGTTCAATTTAGCGTGGTACAAGGAGACTTGTGATGGTTCCTTCTTGCTCTTCCTTTTTCATGGGAGGTGCATGGCATTTGGTGGGGTTTGACAGACCCCCTAGCCTCTTGTTCAAAGATATTTTAAATTTAAAGGAGTATGTTGGTGTAAGGCATGATAGCTCATTGTTCAACGTCTTTTGCATTCATCCTATGAGACTACACTAGAGAATTGGGCTTTGAATAACTTAAACCCCAATAGATGTTTGGAGAAAAGTAAAGATCATTAGATAATAGTTAGCAACCCAAAATCAGTTGTAGATGGTATTCTTTACCTCTTTGAGCATTATCAATCTATAAGCTCATGGGTCTCTCGATTTATCTTCAGTTTCTAGAGTATAATACTCATAAAAATGAAATTTAGAAGGATGTGTGGATATTATATTGGTAGAAAATGGCTATTTCATGGTGGGGTTTTACTATTATGGCATATTATAATATGATCTTTGATGGAGGTCCATAATTTCATAATTAGGAAAGTTTGTTTATTAAGTCACATGGCATGTGGTTTTATATGATGGAAGAGCCACAACAAATATTCTTGTGTGATTCATCTACCTAGGCTTCCAATGGAATTTTTGAGATAGGATATTCTTCAGTCAATTGTTGTAGTCATTAGAAAACCTTTGGGACCATCTCATCAAACTCTAGATAGAAAAGTAGCTATGTATAAATGTATTTTGTTGAAATAAATTTACATAACCCTCTTCTAAACTATGTTGAAATTTGATTAGGAAATATGATTTGGATCGACATGTTGATAATGATGTTCGTCCCTTTCATTGTTTAACTTTTCATGAATATGAGCATGCTCAAATAAATTGCCCAAAGTTGGAGCTCAATTTCCTCACATTCCTCCCCTAGACCTCAAGTTGTTAATCCAAAGGCAAAAGGCAAGGCCACTCCAATCCTCCCAAGTCAATTAGATGATGATGTTTTAATTCTAGTGAAGAATGTGGGAAGGGGATAGTTGGTCATCTTAGTCAAAAATAAAATTCTAGAGGGATGTCCTACAATAAATTTAACATTTTTGAGAGCTTTGAGAAGATTGAGTCAACGGAGTGTGATGGGATGCTTTCCAATCAAGGTGTCATTTTTAAAGAATCAGGTTTTGCAACATTTCCTTTAGATCCTCTCATTGATTCTATGGTATTGGACTCTCCAACTCATAATGACTTAGATGCCAATTATTTGGTGCAACTAAAGTTCCCATAGGAGAAAGATGGTTTATCTTTGGTCAAAATTATGGATATAGACATGGAAAATATTTAAATGGATGTAAATATTGTTGAAATTCTAAAGTGTTGAGGACACATCTAAAGTGAACTATGACAACAAAAAGAAGGCTTTGTCATTTTTAGGACTACAACAAAAGAACATTAAGAAAGAGTGGAATCACAAAATTGCCAAGGTTGGAAGGAAAAAGGATCACGAGAAAGTGAAATTGATAGGGGAGTCATTGTTTGAATGTGGTGTTATCAAGATATTAAATTCTCATTTTAGCTCTCCTCGACCATGATTGTTATTTCTTAGAGTGTAAGAAGGTTGGGTAACGTTCCCTATAAAAATACTATGAGGTATTTGATTCAAGAGCATGCTCAAGGTATTCATTTTATTCAAGATATAAAACTCTCAGTAGAATAAATGGAAAATATCTCCTCTAAGATTTAGAATAAAAGTAAGTGTCAATGTATTGGTGTATAAGGTATAGTTGGTGGCATTGCTTGTTTATAGGATCCTTATAAAGTCACACTAAGATAATGGGTTGTAGTAGAACTTCTTTAGTTTTTTTGGAGACTAGCTTTGCTACTAGTAAAGATATTTTAATGTATAATGTTTATGCTAGTTTAGCATTTCCAAGTAAAATCTCGTTATGGTCTCATATTAGAATTATGTGTGATTAAGCTCCTTTTTCCCTTAGATTATTGCAAGAGATTTTAATGACATTACCATATTAGATGAAAAACTCAAAGGTACAGGTAAGTTTGGCCTTCTTCCTCTTTATTGAGGGATAACATGTCCTTCCTCAATATGTTGGATGCAAAGCCTTTTTATGGTCTCTTTACTTCAAGTAATAGGAGTGGAGGAATTTATTTTTGAAAAATAAGAGATTTTTTGTTTAGACTTCTACATGGGCAATGTTTTGGCTCCTTAATCTAGAATTTTAAAGTGGAAGGCTCTGATCGTTGGACAATCAAATTCTCCTCTTCTTTGTTTTCTCTCTCCATGATGGCTCCATTAAGCTTCACCTTATGTGGTTTTAAGATGCTAACTGGGCCTATCTTGTTAAAAAATTCTAGTTGAAAGGGAGGACAACTTTTGGTACAATTTTCTATTCATTCTTTAATAGGCTTAAATTTTTTAAGTGATAACTCAAATGGAATAAATCTTGCTTTGTAAATATCTTTAAAGTCAAAAATTGAATTCAATTTAAGCTAGACAAGGTTACTTTTCTTATCATGGATCAAGGTATGTTGATCAGCATGAAAAGAATAAACTTTATCCTCACCAAGAATGCAATAGACTGGATCAATGGAATCAATCAAATTAATTGAATTCAATTTAATTAGATTGACTGGATTGAATAGTACATGGGATACCCCTTGGTTCAATAGGCCAAGGTGAGACATAGGAAGACATAATATTATGACAAGTGTCTTAATCTTATAACATGATACATAAAGTTATAACGTATCACCCACCTATGGTGGAAGAGTGATAGTGTGATACATCGACTTAAGGTGGATCATCCTCCAAAGATGGAAAATTGAAAGTTTCACATATCCACTAAAGGTGTATCACCCTCCAAGGTGGAAAAGTGATAGTGCAACATGTTCACTAAAGGTGGATCACTCCCCAAAGGTAGAAAAGTGATAAAGTGACAAGTCCGCCAAAGGTGGACATCCTATTTAAGGTGAATGTGATAATGTGATAATGCCACTAAAAGTGGGAAATTTAGTATGTGGTCCCTAAGCAAAACTTAATTTCATGTGTTTTTAGAACCTAGAGAGAAGAACTTACTAAGTACAATACTTAAACACGCCAATAATTACAATAGATCTGTATAATTCTTCTTTTCTTCTTTTATTGGAATGAATTTTTAATTGTTTGATATAGGCTTTAGCAATTCTAAATATTGTGGAAAAGGCAAGCAAGCTCGAATGCTCAAAGATTGTTTATGAGATGAAATCTATGATTTTTGTCTCTTTGTTGAATGAAAGGAATACAAAAGACACTTTATGAAAACTTGATCAAATGCTTATGAAAAATCTCCTAAATTCTTCTACTTTTGAAATCATTCAATTTTTCATGTTCATAGGGAATGAAACAAAGTGATTGATTGCCTTGCGGAATGAGCTTAGGAATGAATTACTAGTTTTCCTATTGTTGACCAGAATGGGTTATTTCAACATAAGGTTTATCACTTATTTTAGCTAATTCAAAATGATCAAATTGGATTAGTAGTTGGAAGCTGGATAAGTGGGAGTATCGTATTGTCAAAAATCTTTTTTTTTTGGTATTGTATGTATCCTTGATGAACCCTTCGTATTTGAATTGCTCCTTGTATGAACACATATAGCAATCATATACAAATAAGGTGCAAAGGTCATGTAGGTGTAGTGTCACAAATTGTATCCTCATACAGTTTCATGCTCATCTAGGGATCACTTTAGTGTTCCTCTTTCCATGCCACTGAATCTAACTAATGTTTTTCAACCTAGTTCCTAACTTGGGATTTTTAGCACTTTCCCAGCTCCCTCAACCTATTTACAACCCACTAGGCACCATAGTCTACCTAGACTATGGCACTAGGCACCATGGTCTAGCCAAAACAAGCCTAAATTTAACCCTTTAATGATTGAAAAATAATGAGTGGAAAAATGCTCCTTATGTCAACCTTCATCGAATTTATCAACATTATTCATGAGGTTGACTATAAAAGTAGGCCTTGCCCACTCATTTGATCATGTAAGGTACTAACTTCCATGTAACACAAATAGTCCAAAAATTACGCATATCATCAAAAGTCGTTATACAGTAATATTATTAAGGAACTAATGTTACAAAAATTTCCCTTACACATGAGATAATACACTAGAATTACATTAAGATCAACCCACTCGTCGATACAACACATGATAATGATACAAATGGACCACTAAAGGGTCTATACATCAGATGAAACATAAATGGTACTATACATCATCTCATCTTCTTTAGTCATCAGACTACTCTCCATTTGCTATGCTTGAGGATGAGAATGAGATCAGGCACTTTCCCCACCCAACCATAGAGTGGTTAGCTCCCCTAGTACTCAACATGAAAGGTTGAGCGTTCGACCCTGCACGAAAATCCTAACACACAGGAATCGATAGGTCAGATGGAATTTGGAGCAACACTGTATCCTATCTAACATTTCACACAAAATGTAGCATCTACACAGTGATATAGAAGGGATTAATAACCATACACATTTTGGAAGTCTAATATGGGAAAGCAGTAACTGAGAGGGGGTGAATCAGATCTATAAAACTTCTACCAATTCTAAACAAACTTATTCAACCATGTACTCATAAACATAAACTGAAATGTTGTAAAGATCTAACATCTAATCATGAATACATAACACAAAGATTTTGGTAACCCAGAAACCCTTGAACGTAAAACTGGGGTGGGGATGACACCCACAAATCTTTGCTACTGCAATAATAAAGTGTGCATGTTAGGGATACAAAGTTTTGATCACTTCTGATGATTTACCCTGTGAGGGGTCTACCCTGTTAAGAGCTTAAAAACTTATACAATCTACCTTGTTAAAGGATTTAAACTTACATCAAAGTAAGCACTCAGTTAAGAGATTTCCAAAGGCCTGTTAGGACCACTCTATTAAGAGATTTACCCTGATTCACTTGCTAAAATGTATCAGTACCTAATCCTTCAGTCTGCACTATAAATGCTGATAATGGATATCCTCTTTCCAACTCTTAACTGATCTCTCAATTTGATTTATCTATGTTCTTCTCTTCACTGATCTGCTAGATCACTCTGTCTGGTCAATGCTTCAGATATGAAAAACATGCATATACTTTTGATCTTTTCTCTTCACATCTGCATCCAAACACATACACTTACACACATGGATTAGGGTTTGAAGCATCCCATATATAGATCATCCAGATCAAGATCAATGATCTATATCCATCACCTTTTGTCTCTTAGGCATCCCTAATTTTGATTGGTTGCATGGCTTGCATAGGGATCCATAATCATAAAATTAACTCGCAATTAATGCATTAAACCTTTGTGCATGATCATTAAATGCTTCATATAAGTCAGCCAAAATGGTTTACCTTGGTGTTTGTGCCATTCCAAACACACATACAAAAACTGTCTTACTTGGCATACCCAAACACTGGCGCTCAGTCAATACTATTTCGCTCGGCATAACTATATGTTGTCGCTTGACACTAACTCTTCTATGCAACTCGACAATCATTATGCTTAGCATCTATTGAGTACTTGATGACCTCTGACTTGCTCGGCAATAACTACTGCTCAGTCTCATCCTTAGTGGGATGGCTCAATCGCAGTGATGACCTACCAACCTGCCTTGATTATGAATGAGTGTGGGACGCTAATAGACAACAAAACATAGAGATCAACAATTTCCCCCTTTGTCATTAGTGGCAAAAACACTTTGTCATGACTTTTCAGTCCTTTCCAAAAAATAGTACTCAAATAGACTTAGAATTCAGAACTCCCCCTAGGATTCTGACTCGATTTTTGTAAAGACTACACTACATATACAACATATGTACATACATAAAAATATTATACCTTACAACTAATTTCTCCTTTATTTCCCTTGTGATTGTATTATATTACATTTCTCCCTTGTTTTTGTCACTCTTGTCACTCTGATCTGTTGGGGTAGTTGGAGTCAAACCATACTTATCCAAAAACAACTTATGAATCTATAGTATCATTGCTAATGCATTATCCCAAATTGTTCTTACAGATTCCAAAACTTGAAATTTGATTTCTAGCTCGACAGCTAGATCAATCAAACTTTCTGCAATGTTTAGAGGTGGATCTTTACGTGCTAGTTCTTTTGCTGCTTTCACCTCTTTTTGCATAACCTCCAAATGAGGTATCAATATGGTCTAAATAGAAATCAATTTTCCCTTTATTTTTCCATCATTATCCATGAGCTCGTCTAGTCTCCCTTGGGCATGTGTCAACCTACTAAAATGAAAAGAGCTTGAACTTGCATCCATGCTCAGTGAATGTCTTGTTGACTTCAAATCTACTTGTAGCTTCTGAAGAAGTTGTCAATTTTCCTTTGTAAAGAATTTAGTATCACATAGTTATTTGTACAAAGAGAGAACATTCTCTATCACTTCTTCTAAGTTGCTTACCAGATCAGAAAGTGCAACCTACTTCTCGGTAAGCTTTGTTGCAACTTTCTCAAGTACCCAGGTCTCAAATTTTCTCTCGGATCATTGCAAGAGTTTCTCATTTGCATCTATTTCATCAGTGTTCACCTTCTGAATAATATGAACTAGTCGTTCCAAGGTAGGTTCCTTCTCATTTAGGTCTTGAAACTCAAATGCATCAACAAAGATTTATTTTATTTCATGTAATACATGCTTCTGTTGATGCTCCCGTTTTAATTCTTCTTGCTTCCTCTTCATGTTCAATAGATCCTGCAAGATTAGCATCTGCTCATAAGATAAGCTATCAATATCCCATTTTGGAATGAATATAAATTCTTCAAGTGTTACTTCAGAGCTCTTGTCATTTTTCTTCCTATGTGATTTCTTTTTCATTGGCCCTGGTGAGCTGATACTCGGTGTGTTTAGCTTTCAAAATACTAGTATCACCACTGATTGATACTATCTCCTTCTAAGTATTAAGTATCTGCTCGACAAATGTATCAACACTCTTAACTTCAGTAAATACCAGAGGAGTAACATTAGGTAATTGTACCAATTCTTGAATGGCCCCTTCCTCCTCAGGTTTATGTTTCTCCTCAGTCTCAAGAGTCTTGGTTACCTCTATGACTTCTTCATGTGATTTGGAGATATCTAATGCATACTTATCTACTTGATCTCCTTTGCTATTATCTCTCTATGAATTATCTTCAAGGTTTGCCTTGGTAGGTGAATATGGAATTATGAGTGCCTCATTTCCCTATTCCTCAGCATTCAAACCTTGTGTTACATCATCAACTGTTAAGTCCTCAATTTGTTCTTCCTCAACCTTATCCTTCATGTCATCTTCAACATCTTCCTTCAACTCATCCTCAACAATGTCAATAATTTCATCTTCGATATCATCATGTGTCTTATCCTTAGTATTATCTGGCTCATCAATATCTTCTTTGTTTTCAAGCTCAATTTGTTTAGACGTGCCTTTCCATATCCATTGGGTTTGTTGCACAACACCTTCTACATCATTCCTCAATATAGAATTGGCTCTAAATTTAGGAATGAATATATTCCTATATTGATCCATAAATTTAGCTTTCTACTTCTTTTTTAACTTAGGCATAATTTGAGCTAATGCTCCTTCTCAAATCTACCTTTTAGACATCATGGCATGCTACCATCTATGATCAATTTTGTTTTCTATTTCATCAGGGACTAGGTTCCCAATCTCCAAGGTGTCATCTTATATGATACTAACATGTCCATCATAGCTTCTTCTATTTTTGCCTTATCAACTTTGCTTAATTTCTCAAATTAATAAACTTGAAGCCTGACAAACTTGTTGAATTCCTGATGTTGTGACAAATCTCATCAACATTAGAAGGATGTCTGTGTGTTGCAACTTTGAACTTGTTGATGTCCTCAATTTCTGTGAGTTCTTCATCTTCTTCATCTTTTCCCATAATATATTTTCTTCTTGGCTTCCGCTTAGGGTGGCTCAACTCAGATTCAGTTTGAACCTATTTTCTCTTCCCCGAGCTTACCCTTTCAACATCCTTTACCAACTTCTTCTTTGGTGGCACTAGTAAATTTTAGCCCTATTTTCGACGACAATTTATCAAAATTTAGACACCAATTGGTCTACAAATCGACCACTACTGTCGTTGGTCTTTTTTCGTCAATATTACATCACACTAAACCGCTGTCGATATTTCGAAATAGGAAGGGTTAATTTATCGACAGAAGATGCATCTAAATGTCGAAAAACTCTGCTCGATTAAGGCGTCAGGAGTATAGCATCGACGTCGATATGCTAAGTGTCGTGTGTTGAAATGGCGATGAACAATGGTTGAACATGATGTTGATTGTATAGCATCGACGTCGATATGCTAAGTGTCGTGTGTCAAAATGGCGACGAACAATGGATGATCATGTCATCGATTGTATAGCATCAGCGTCGATATGCTAAGTGTCATGTGTCCAAATAGCGATGAATAATGGTTGATCATGTCGTCGATTCTATAGCATCGACGTCGATATGCTAAGCGTCTTGTGTCAAAATGGCGACAAACAATGTTTGATCATGTCGTCGATTGTATAGCATCAACGTCGATATGCTAAGCGTCGTGTGTCAAAATGGCAACAAATAATGTTTGATCATGTCGTCGATTGTATAGCATCGGCATCGATATGCTAAGCGCCGTGTGTCAAAATTTTGACAGCCTGTGCCAATTTTAAAAAAATAAATTAATATATTATCGTATAAAATATGTATAAATATATATATATATATATTTATATAATATGTATAAAATATGTATGAGACTCTTGCTGTCGAGATTAGTATTTTCCTTAATGCAATTATAGTTTACAGCATAGTACAAGAAAACCAAATGCCCAGACCATCAAGGTGGTCAGAGACAGATTGCACAATATCATCTAGTATACATCATGGTACAAAAAAT
>MU226817.1:782962-807861 GCA_018584345.1 Thuja plicata
TATATATATATATATATATATATATATCACAACAATTTAATTTAAACAATCAAATTTCAATAACTTATCTTCAATTCATAAAGCAATGAAATCGTCTTTCTAATAAATGTCCCCTCCTCTTTTAAAAGAATACATCTATGATAAATTATATCTTCTCTTTATTTCCCACGTATAAATGTTCCCTCCTCTTTTAAAGGAATACATCTATGATAAATTCTATCTTCCCTTTATTTCCCATGTATATGCCTTTATTTAGGGAAAACAATATTGATTAAAACCCATAAGATATTAAAGAAAAATGAATTCTTCTAGGTCCCTTTTATTTATTTGTTTTGATTGCATAAAAAAATAAAAT
This sequence comes from Thuja plicata, assembly GCA_018584345.1. NCBI lineage: Eukaryota > Viridiplantae > Streptophyta > Pinopsida > Cupressales > Cupressaceae > Thuja > Thuja plicata. The sequence continues at coordinate 783,318 of MU226817.1, forward strand.
GGTTTTTCCAAACTTAAACTCCCTTCTCCAAATTCTAAAGTAACAACCAAATTTTAGAAAAAAAGTGTCAACTTGCAAATAAAAAAAATCAAACATGGTATTGGCATTGATATTTTCATTCCTTGCTATGCAAAAATCATCAGATTTTTAATTCAAAGTTTATAACATTTTCTTTCTATTTGACTTCTACGCAATTAAGTGTGTGTGCGTGTGTGCGCGTGCGCGCGCGCAAATTCGTAGCTTTTATTTTATATAAAGTTTTTTCACATGTCACAAAGATTATTTATAAGCATATTGTCAACTTCGTTATTGCCATATATATTTTCTATATTTGTTATAAATTAAAACAAAATATTATAATTTCAATTTGTGATGAGGACAAAGAAAGCTAAATACTTTTATTGCAATGAAGTTTGTGAACTTGTTATTTTCCAAACAGTGAAGTGAAATCTGAAAAGTAAAACATATAAATTTTTTTATCAATTTGTTGCAAAATGAGGGGGTAGTCTCAAGAAGAGTATACACTCAAATTGGGCACAAAACAGTAAAATAAAAATTTACCAATGAAAAAAAAGAATTGCAAACTGTATTGATCTACGCAAAGACAAATTCTACTCTTTTTTTTGTTTGTGTTTTCTTTTTTGTTGAGTCTGATGTAAATCTTTAAACATCATAATGATCCTCACTCAAGTCATAGAACATACAACGATACAATTTCTTCTTTCTATTCTAACATCCCTCCTGCTTAAGACAGATAGTAGGGATCAATTCAGTTATAGAATGGAGCAGCCAGAGGGAGAAAAGTTTCAGCTAAGTGAGGTTTTTAAGACGTGTACAAAGGAAAAACAAACATCCAACTAAAAGATGAAGCTATGGAAATGGGGGTGCAATTAGCATATATAAAACCAAGTTTCACACCCTTCCATCATTTCCTCAACATGTGTTAGCTGCTATAACAACCCATGGATGTCCATCAAGTAATGATCGTAGACACCACACAAAAATTAGTTGTAAGAAAGACTTTTCAAACTTTCCTGAAAATACAATCAGGGTAGATCTGAATATATTTTGAAGATTTATAACAACGTGCTTACTAATAGAAGCTTTAAATAAAGGAGATACGACCCGATAAGCTTCAATGATGACTCAATAACATTGAATTCTCACGTGCATGAAAGTAGTTGAAAAACATGGAGGGAACGTTGAACCATCAGATAAGGCAACAAACAATTTTGGAAAGGGTTGATTTATACGTTCTCTTTTCCTCAACCACAAAAATTGGGTCGAGCACAAACAAAATATCACAATATTCACAATATATAGTATACAAGCAAATAGAGATTTCATTTCTAAAGAAAATATTGTGATAATTCTATTAATTTTCAATTCTGAAGAAAAAAATGCAAGCCTACCTGGCTAAGAAGCTAGTATGTTTTTTGTTTTTTTCCCCTGCTCCTCTGCCTTCGTGTCTGTTCAATCCTTATAGCTGAATTCTCCTTTCCTTTCCTGTGAATTATCTCTCCTCTCCCTTCTTACCAATTCTTCCCCCTTTTTAATGTCAAACTCCACCCTCCCTATTAATATTTTCACCTTCCCTTAATAAATGGGTATGGTTATTTTTTTATTGTTTTCAATATGCCTGGGTTGTAATAAATAGGTGTGTGGTGTTTATTAAAGAAGTATGAGCTACGTGAATTTCCATTCCTATCAATAAAGGTTTGTGATAAGGTGCCATAATGTTGAAAACAACAAGATATCTATACTAAAATAATATTTCTATTTTTTGGTACACATGTTTTATTTTAGTTATATAAAGGTCTTTTAAATAAAATAAAATCATTAATAAGTATGTTAGCTATTGTTTTTTCTTATATTTCGAAAAGAAAACTAATTATTTAAAAATCATATTTAATTTTCATTAAATAAAAGAACAGACAAGATATGTAAATTTGTATTTTATCAAATAGACAAGTAAACCATTTCAATAAATAAGATCGCAACTACGCACCTTCCTACACATAATGAGAAAATGTGTCGACAACATTCCTAACTAAGTTTAAACACACATAAACTTATTTCAAAATGCATTCAAGAAAAAACAAGTAGAATCCTCTGACTATGTGAGTGTGTGAGTTACAAACTCTCTCATTCCTACCATTGTCAGAGTGATAACCTCTTCTACCTGGGCCTCATTCTTGCCTTCAAAACTTGTCCAAAACTTCTAACGCTCAAGTTTTATCAATATGGGTTAGTACCCAAAACCATAATCCATAATCATTAATTAAACATCATTAATCCATTTCATTCTATGATCAACCATTCATAATACATATAATTATGATGTGTAAGAACACAATCAAAGTTACAACTATAACATGTAATATTCATAAAATATGATAATCAAACATCTAACAATCCATAAACACAATAATAAAATGTCTAACATTAGTCAAAGTTTTTGAATAGATCAAACATAGTAAAAAATAATTCAATAAAGTCTAAAACATCTCTAAAAACTAGGCCACTAAAAAATTGAGACATGACAGATCATGTCATACATCAAGGAATTCATCTCTCACCAAGCATCGATCATGCATTTTATTCATTTTCAAGGCAATGAAGGAGGAAATATAACATTGAAGGATTCAAGGATTGAAAAATGACATCCATGATCAAGTTCATATGTTTCTTCCACGTGTGAAGACATGCATGAGCTCCCTTCTAGCATCATCAATTGTTTATGAAGGATTCAAGACAAGGATAATTCAAAGAAAAGGTATAACATTGTTAATTCAACATTCTTTTCTTCAAATACAATGTTTCTTTTATACATCCTTGTTGTAGGGATGTTGAATTCTCCCAGAGTTTGACTAAGAAAATCCCCTATAAAACCCAACACCTTTTTTTTTCCCTCTTATTATTTATGGGTTTAAGATATAAGAGAGAAGAATTGTAGATCTGGGAAGCACAAACTAAGACAAAGATCTAATTTTGAAGAAGCAAAAAAGCCAAAAAAATGTGGCTTAGCTACATAGGCTGACACTTTTTCCACAAATTTTTTGGGAGTTGATTAGAGTGACATCTTGAGTCAAAATCAACTCATGATATCTTCCTCTAAACTTTTAGGACTATGCCACCTAACCGCATAGTCTAGCATTTTTAGGCCCAAATTTTAATGACAAGTTTCTCTCTAATTCCTTAGTCTAGATTTGTTCTTAGAGTTTACAAATTTGATTTGTAGCTTACTATTTATGTTGATTATTATCAATTTTACATCTTTAGACCTAGTTCTTGCTCCATCTTATCAAATCACATTAACAAACTCATAAAAAAGAAAAACTCAATACGCCAGTTCATTTACACTCAACTCTGGCTAATCTAATTGGTTTGAAGTTGGGACAATTGGATTATTATTTGATGAGGAGTTAATGTGATTGGTTTTGATTCCTAGTCACAGGTGTTAGTAATAACTAAGAGGAGGGGGGTGAATCAGCGGTCTCAAAAATATTCCAATTAATCAACCCAAAAACTTAGTACCACAATATTAAGCCTCTAGTTATCTTCAGTCCTATTAGATGGATGCCTTCAAATATACTTATCAAATTACTACTACTTGGAATGCTTTGTTAAACCTTATTATGTATGTTTACCGAATAGTAGTTTGTTAATTTACCAAAAATAGTAAATTATCTAGAGTATACCAATCAATCCAATTAAGTTATGTGTAATGCAAAACAACAAAGTAATGACTCATAAACACATTGACACATGGATTTTTAATGTGGAAACCCTGTTAAGGGAAAAAACCACTTGGGATCGGTAACCCAAAATTTTCACTCTTCTAAAGTGAGCTCGGTGAAGAGCCAACCCTGTTAAAGGTTACAAACACACTATTAGGTGTGACCTTGTTAGAGGATTCAAAAGTTTAGTCTATCACTTGATATTGGGCATCTCTATGCTACCTTCCTTGATCAAACACTCTCTTGGCCTGTCAATAGGTATCTGGCATCTCATGTTATCTTCATGATCAAAATTTTTGATACTCCTTGGGATGTATCTCAATATAGAAAGGATCTTTAAATCCCACTCGGTTAAGAGACTTTATGAATCAATGGTTAAACTGAAATAGTATGATCTGTTCACATATATAACTTATACTTGCATATTTTTAGATCTATTGTAATCTCATAAAACCAATCTGATCAATATATCCCTTTTAATACATTTTCTCCACTTTTGTTCTGCTCGGTGATATTATGCTTTGTTGTTCGGTGTCTGCAATTTTTTTTAGCTCTTTCCTTAGCTTGATTGATCAGGACTGTATGAAGTTGCTCTTCATCAGTTTCTCTTCAGCATCCTATTTTCATTCAATCTCCCCTTTTTGAAATGAATTAAGTTGTCTCTTTATAGACATGATATCACCGTTGTTTAGGTTCTTGATTTTCTTGATCTTGGCGTGATCCACAATCTTAGCCAATCATATTTAAAGCAAAACTCCTATTTTATCTCACAGAGATTCTTGCCAACTGGACAAAACAAATTTAAATCCTTTACTTATCTCTGGCTTTATATTGTCAATGAAAACAATGATAACAACCAATTAAGTCCATATTTATCTCTGCTAGCTAGATATTTTGTCATTTATGAACTCAAGTTAATTTCGGTGTTTTAAATCTTTGATATCTTTGGTCATCACTCCAGTTCTCCTTTGGCTTCTTCGTTGGTTTACACTATGATTCTGGTCGTCGGTTATGCTTGTGATTCTGCTTGTCAGTAATGCTCATCGGTGTTCTTGCTCGGGCATCACTGTGACTTGACTTTCGGTGATCTCTGTCTGTTGGGTTCCACTAGCCTTCGGTGTTTGAAGTCACATAGTGAATGCTTGTCTTTTATGCATTACTAAAAACATAATATTTACCTCTCTGATTCTCTGAAGTCTTTGACACTTTGATTATAACTGATTAGATTATATCAAGTTGACATCAATGACAATACAATCCATTAACTAATTTAATGTCTTGCATTATCCTTCTGCATTTCGGTGACCAACTTAACATCTTCAAACATTCAATCAGTTACATGTCATAGATCTCTTCCTTTGGCATTGATAGCAACACACTACATTATCATACTATACTATCACTAATACAATATGAAATATAATAGTTTCATAAATATTTACTAATGTAACTATTACAAATGTCTGGCTTTTCTCAAGCTCAAAATAGCTTTGATTTGTTTCTTGCAGAATGGTTGTCTTCAATCTTCAATCCCTTCACTGGATAGATGTAGCATCTAATGTCTCTATTCTGATATGAACTCTGCCTTGATTGTTCCTCTTCTTGATAATAGCTTTTTCCTTTGACAACAATCTTTCTCTTTGTATGAACTCTCTCCCTTTATTAATTTTCTCCCTTAGATGGATATTTCATATGTAATCAATCTCTCTCCCTTTGAATATTGATTAACTCTTTCTTTTGATTCTTAGGAACTTCTCTTCATGGATAATAATATAATCTTTTCTGATCAATGAGATAATCTCTCCCAAATCTCTCCCTGATGATAATGAAATATTCTCTCCGTTTGACAACAATGCCAAACAATTTTTTTTTATATCATCTTCCATCCCTTTACATAATATATTCCTTGAATTTTCCTATCCATCAACAATACAATGTCTCAGGTATTCAGTGCATACTTGTACCTTGTTGTGTATAGATGTATCTGTTGCTGTTCATCTTGGTGTTTGCATCAACATGAATGATCTTCAGATTATGTGTAAGCTGATGCAACCTCTTAGTCAACTTACTGATCGATAGACAAGGGTTGGACCCCTAGTCTCTATCTCAGGTACTCAAATGTATCTTTCGGTAATGGATTGGTGAATACATTAGCTAATTGTTCCTTTGATTCAACATATTCCAATATCACCTCCTTTGCTTGCACTCATTCTCTCAGATAGTGATACTTGATATCAATATGCTTAGTCTTAGCATGCATGACCGGATTCTTAGAAATGTTAATTTCACTGGTGTTATCACAATAGATAATTATTGGTTCAATAATCTTCATATTCATACCTTCCAGCAACTATTTGATCCATGCAATATTGGAGCAATTTGAAACAACAGCCACATACTCTACTTCTGCAATAAACTGAGAGATGCATCCTTGTTTCTTGTTGATCCATGTGACAAGTTTGTCACCCATGAAGAATGCTCCTCCAGTTGTGCTCTTTCGGTCATCAATGTTTCCAGCCCAATCAATATTTGTATAGAATTGTAGCTCAAATTTTCCTTCTCTTTTATACCATAAGCCATAATCCTCGGTGTTCTTCAGATATCTTAGATTTCTTTTGACAACAATCATATGTGATTCTTTGGGATTAGTAGAGAATCTTGCAACTATTCCGACTGCATGTGCTATATCTGGTCTGGTATAAAAAACATGCATTAGTTTTCCAATCATTGATCTATATAAGGTCTGATTTACCTCATTGGATTTGTCTTCTTTTGTCAGCTTACATCCGGTGGCCATAGGTGTTCCAACTGGTTTGAAATCTTCCATCTTGAATATCTTCAGCACTTCCTTGATGTATTTGGACTGTGTGATATATGCATGCATCTTGTTGAAGAATCTGTAGACCAAGAAAGAATTTGATCTCCCCAAACATAAAAATTTCAAATTATTTTCTTATTTCATTAGCAAAGGATTTGCATAACAATTCATTTCCTCCATAAATGATATCATCAACAAAAATTTCAGCAATCAGAATATTACCATTGGTATCTTCTTTTAAGTACAGATTGCTATTTTCACTTGTTTTAACAAATTTTATGCTAATGAGATAGGAGTGAAGTATTTCATACCAGGCTCTAGGTGCTTGTTTCAATCCATATAGGGCTTTATGTACTCTACATACCATGTTTCTCTTATTTGGATCAACAAACCCTTCTGGTTGTTCAATGTATACCTCTTCTTCTAGTATTCCATTTAGGAATGCAAATTTGACATCCATCTGGTATACCTTGAATCCTTTAACTGCAGCATAATCAAGTAAGATTCAAACTCTTTTTAGTCTAGAAATGGGTGCAAAGGTTTCTCCATAATCAATACATTCTTCTGGTGCATATCCCTTGCATACTAACCTTGCTTTGTTTCTTGTGACTTCATTCACATTTAGCTTCATTCTGAATATCCATTTGGTACTGATGACATTCTTGTCATTTGGTCTTGGTACTAGTGTCCATGTATTGTTCTTCTCAATCTATTCTATTTCTTCATTCATAACACTGACCCATTCTTCATTCTCAAGTGCAGTATTAATAGATTTAGGCTCAAAATCACAAAGTAAACATCTAGTGTTTAGTGACTTACTTATTGTTCTCATTCCAGCCTTCTTGTCTCCTATGATTTGATTTTGTGGATGATGTCTTCTGACATACTTGGCAAGTTTTGGTTCAGCTTGTTGTTCATCATTCTGATCATCTTCTTGATCTTCATTCTGATCTCCATTGTTCAGAACATCATCTTGAGGATTTTCGTAATTTTTAGTAATTGCAGCCTGATGCTTGGGTGCAATGTTCTGTTGCTCAGGAGTGACACACTGTTGCTCGGGTAGAGTGTCAGGTTTTGTATAAACAAACCTGTTGTAGTCCTCTGGTTCTTTTCTACTTTCCTTATCATTCTTTTATGCAAATTCATCTATTTTCACATTTGTACTTTCAATGATCTTGTTAAATGACTTGTTAAGACATTTATAAGCCTTGATTTTGGTTGAGCACCCTAGAAAGATACCTTCTTCACTTTTGGAGTCAATTTTTTCATTTCTATCATCCTTCAAAATATAATATTGACTGCCAAAGATTCTGAAGTAACTTACATTGGGTGTATGACCATACCAAAGCTCATAGGGTGTCTTCTTTGTGTCCTTCTTCAATTGTACTGTATTTAATGTGTAGACAACAGTACTGATAGCTTCCCTCCAAAAAGTTTGAGTGATGCTTTTCTTAATCATAAATGTTCTTGCATAGTCAACAATTGATCTGTTTCTCCTTTCAACAATTCCATTTTGCTATGGTGTTCTTGGTGCAGAAACCTATCTTTTAATTCCATGCTCATTGCAATAGTTAGTGAATTTATTTAAAGTAAATTCCCCTCCTCTATCTGACCTTAAGCATTTCAATTTCTTTTCATTTTTTTTCTACCATAACCTTATACCATTTAAACATCTTGAATGCTTCTGAATTATCTTTTAAGAACATGATTGTCATCATTCCAGAATAATCATCAACAAAGAGAATAGAATAGCTATCTCCATATTAACTCTTTGTCCTCATGGGTCCACATAGATCTGTATGGACTAATTCTAGAATTGCATTAGATGTATGGGTTTTAATCTCGAAACTAGACTTTGTCATCTTACCTTTTTGACAATTCTTACACATGATATGCTCAGGCTTAGTCATGCTCAGTAAGCCTCTAACATTCCTTTTGTTGCTTATCTTTATCATGTCATCAAAATTTACATGACACAATATTTTGTGCCACAACCATATGTCTTCTTTTATAGCCATTAAACAAGTGGTGTTAGTGTCATCAAATATAAAAGGTTACCATAAAACCTTAAAATGCCTTCCTGATTCATTGGTTCCAATAAACCTTCTTGATTCATTGAAGATCTTTGCCTTCTTATTTTCAAATGCCACTCTATGACCTGTATTATTCAGTTGTGAAACACTTAACATATTATAATTCAGTCCTTTTACCCAGTAAGCATTTTCACATTTTATCAGGTTATTCAACATTATAGTTCCTTTACCTTCAACTGGACAAGGTGTATCATTTCTCATTCTCACTGAACCACCATTATAGTATTCAAAAGTCTCAAATTTTTTTTTATCACCGGTCATATGATGAGTGCAACCACTATCTATGATCCAGACATCATTCTTACTAACTTTAGATATGAGTGCAGTTTCTACATACCTTTCTTCTTCTTTGTTTGAATCATCCTTCATGGCTACAAATACCATCTCAATCTCTTCTTCTAATTTGGTGTCAGTGTCATTAGCTCTGTTCTCAGCTAGGTAACAAGCTTTCTTTCCTTTGTACTTGTAGTCTCATGTATCTCTTTTGTCAGATTGTCAGTTGCTTTGGTAAGCTCTGTTATCATCTCTATCAAAATTCTCCTCATATGATCTGTCATTTCCTCTGTCATGTTTTCTTCTGTTTGGACATCTTGCAGCAAAGTGTCCAACCTCTTTACAATTGAAACATACAAGTGGTAATTTACCTTTGTATCTACCTTTGCCTCTCTGCAATCTTCTTGCCATTAGTGCTTCAATCTCATTAAGTCCTTAATCCTCATTATCACTTTCACTAGTATTTCTAATAGCATGTCTATGACTTGAATTACTTATCTTTAAAGAAGACTTCAATGTAGATTCTATAGATGGTAAGACACTATTATCAAAGTTATTCATCTCAAATGAAATCAGTCTACCAATCAGACTATCTAGAATAACTGTATTGTTTGCAACTGATCTCATTTCTTGAATAACATAAACTCTAATAGCATATACAGGCAGTAAGGTTCTTAAGATTTTACTTACCACTATCTCCTCTTCAAGTACACCTCCAACTCCTCGGATAGCATTGACTACCTCTTTGATTCTACAACTGTATTGAGTGATATTTTCTCCTTCTTTCATCCTAAGGTCATCAAACCTCCCTCTTAGGCTGTCTGCCTTGGCTCTTAGTAAATTAGCATCTCTTCCATGTACCAACTTCAACTTATCCCACATTTTCTTTGCAGAGGTGCAGGTTTTGAAATCTTCAAACTCAGCATCAGAGAGTGATGATGCAAGTTCAATCATCATGCAACTATGCTCATGCTTTACTTTAAATTGTTCAAGAGTGTGAGGTCATGTAGGCAACACATATTCAGTATCAAGGTATTGAGTAACATCATTTCCAATACCTGATAGGTGAAGTCTTATTCTACTTTGTCATGATGCAAAGTTGCCTTTATTCAACTTGGGCACATCTCATCTATTCATCTTGTGATCTTTTGCTTGAGCTGTTAAACTCCCTTTCTAAGCACACAAGCTTTGATACCAATTGTTAGTAATAAATGAGAGGGGGGGGGGGGTGGTGAATCAGTGGCCTCAAAAATATTCCAATTAATCAACCCAAAAATTTAGTACCACAATATTAAGCCTCTAGTTATCTCCAGTCTTATAAGATGAACACCTTCAAATATACTTATCAAATTAATACTACTCGAAATGCTTTGTTAAACCTTATTTTGTATGTTTACCGAATAGTAGTATGTTAATTTACCAAAAATAGTAAATTATCTAGAGTATACCGATCAAACCAGTCAAGCTATGTGTAATGCAAAACAGTAAAGTAATGACTCATAAACATATTGACACATGGATTTTTAACGTGGAAACCCTGTTAAGGGAAAAACCCACTTGGGACCGATAACCCAAAATTTTCACTCTTCTGAAGTTAGCTTGGTGAAGAGCCAACCCTGTTAAAGGTTACAAACAAACTATTAGGTGTGACCTTGTTAGAGGATTTAAAATTTTAGTCTGTCACTTGATATTGGGAATCTCTATGCTAACTTTCTTGATCAAACACTCTCTTGGGCTGTCAATAGGTATCTGGAATCTCATGCTATCTTCACTATAAAACTTTTTGATACTCCTTGGGATGTATCTCAATATAGAAAGGATATTTAAACCCCGCTCGGTTAAGAGACTTTTTGAATCAATGGTTAAACTGAAACAGTATGATCTGTTCACATATACAACTTATACTTGCAAATTTTTAGATCTATTATAAGCTCATAAAACTAATTTTATCAATATATCCCTTTTAATACCTTTGCTCCACTTTTGTTCTTCTCGGTGATGCTACGCTCTGTTGCTCGGTGTTCGCCGAAAACTTTATCTCTTTCCTCAGCTTGATTGATCAAGAATGTATGAAGTTTCTCTTCATCAGTTTCTCTTCATCATCCTCTTTTTCAATCAATCCCCCTTTTCAAAATGAATTAAGTTGTCTCTTTATAGACATGATATCACCGTTGTTTAGGTTCTTGATTTTCTTGATCTTGGCATGATCCGCAATCTTAGCCAATCAAATTTAAAGCAAAACTCCTATTTTATCTCACAGAGATCTTCTTGCCAACTGGAGAAAACAACTTTAAATCCTTTACTTATCTCTGGCTTTATCTTGTCAATGAAAACAATGATAACTACCAGTTAAGTCCATATTTAGCTCTGCCAGCAAGATATTTTCTCATTTTTGAACTCAAGTTAATTTTGATGTTTTAACTCTTTGATATCTTTGGTCATCACTCCAGTTCTCCTTAGGCTTCTCCATCGGTTTACACTATGATTTTGGCCATCGGTTATGCTTGTGATTCTGTTCGTCGGTAATGCTCATCGGTGTTCTTGCTCGGGCATCACTATGACTTGACTTTCGGTGATCTCTGTCTATCGAGTTCCACTAGCCGTCAATGTTTGAAGTCACATAGTGAATGCTTGTCTTTTTTGCATTACTGAAAACATAATCTTTACCTCTCTGATTCTCTGAAGTCTTTGACACTTTGATTATAACCAATAACGGATTTAATTTCTTTCTTTATCCTTCTGCATTTCAGCGATCAACTTAACATCTTCAAACATTCAATCAGTTACATGTCATCAACATGTGTGAGTGTGAATTTGTGCTTGTGAACCTGTGCCTGTTACACACACTTCAATGAATCATTGCATGACTAATCTATTCAAAAACATGAAATCAAATACACAACTAACTAGACCAGCCAAAAATGACTCATAACCTTCTAATAGGTAGGAGTTTGGATTTTGCTCTTAGGTCATCACAAAATCTAGTGACTACACCTATGCTAAACGAAGGATTTGAAAGCTATGGTGATGTGCAAATGAAAATCTAAATGCATATGCAAATGCAGATTCATTTTAAATCCAAAGGCTAATTAGGATAGATTTTAAGCCCAAAATGAAATGTGATTTATTTATTTTAAAGCCCAAAATCAAATGTGTTACAGATTATGAAGTTTTAATGATATGAAAAGTAATTAAAAAAAATACCAAACTATTTAAAGCTAAGTGCTAAAATTATTGAATGTTGGAATGCAAAAACCTACAGAATAATGATATCAAAATTCAGATCCTTTGTGAAGGAAAAGAGGCTCTCTTTTATAGAAATCTCTCTTGAATCGACAGTCGAGATCAAAAGCAAAAGAGTGGACAAGATTTGATTTGAAGAAGCACAATCCATGTGCATGGAAGATGATTGGTCGAGAGAGTCAATTGACTGAGCTAACTGATTAGTCATGTAGGAAACTTCCAGAATCAGTTTTTAGTTAACTAAACTCTTTCCAAAATGAGAAATAGAGAAGAATAAGTTAACTGAACAAGACATGATTGTTTCCAATTTGAGAATCAGTTAACTGAAATGATGACATAATATGCACTTTTAAATATTAAAATGATTTTAAATGCATTTTTACTCAACTTTATTAATTTAATTCCTTTTGATTTTAATTGACAATTTTGTATTTTATTTAATCAATATATTAGAATATCAATCAAATAAATAACCTAAGGTTTTTTGCCAATGTATTATGATTTAGGAATTAATTAATTAATCAAGTGTGATGATTGATTAGGACCTAGGGTTAAGGTTAGATCAGATTAAAGGTGATGAATTACCTATTGGTTTAGGACTTAAGATAATCAAGACTAGGGTTTCATGATAGGAGATCTAGATTGGGGGTCTAGGGTTTGTGTGACCACTTATAGGTGATTACATGTGCCCCTCTTTGAATTGATGTGCGACCAACGCATTGTTCAAAGAATTTTTGGCGATGAGACCAATAATAGTTTAATTTGAAGCGATGAAACCATTTTTGAGAAGAGAGGATCACTTTTGAGCTTGATTGGACGAAGATCGATCAAAAGATATAAAACAAAATGCTTAGTTTGATTTGAAGCGATGAAAATGGATATCTGTCAGAGAACTCTTAAACCTTCTGATTAGTTTGAACGAATAATTAGTTTGATTTGAAGCAATAAAAATGATTACCATTAAGAGATTGATTAGTAAGCAAATTGACTTGATTTGAAGTGATGAAGCCAATTTGATCAATCTATATGGTTTCAATAATGAACAAATCATATAAGATTGATCTTGTCTGATTTTAAGTGTATTCATCACTGTATAAGACCATTGATTGGGTTTCCTTTGATTAAATATGATCTCAACTTGATTTGATGCGATGAAGTTGAGATGCCCCTAGTGATGCGATGACTGATTTGTTGATGTCCTGATCCTGTACCCTCGTGAGAAAAATCAAAATATGGCTAGGTGCCCCAGTTATCAGAAGTGAATCAATTGATTAAAAGATTTAGGAAGAAATTGATCTGATGAGAAATAGGTCGCAAATTATTAGGAGAGAATTTGCACTTGATTTGGGGTCCTGTTGACCATATTTGACTAAATTTTGGTAGGGTCAACTAAGTTTGACCAAGATTTATGACAGTAGGATTGGCTAGAAGAAAAGTATGAGAAATTTCCATAGGTTCAAAGTCTAGAAGATTGATTGTGCAAGCGGTCAGCTGCGGTTGACAGAAAAAGTCAACTGTCAAAATTGACAAGTGACATGATCTCAGCTTTTGATTCGATCCCAAAAATAGAATCAGGACAGTTGAATTAGCCAGGGGTGCAATTATAAAGTCAATCAGAGCAAGTTGAAAATTGGGTCAAACTCTATATAAGGGCCAAAATGGTCATTTTCATTTTATTTCAAACCTTTGAGTCTACAAACCCTCAAGGGAGGAGTCAAATGGAACTCGTTGGGAGGGTGAACCATGGATACCTTCATGGCTAGGAGAATCTAATGTTAGTTTTAACCCACAATATTTTTATCCTCAAGAAACCCAAGAGGACCTAAGTGAGGAGAATTTTGATCCAAGCTCTGTGGAACACCTTGAACAAGCACATTTGATAGATCCTAATGATACAATATATGAACCTTGTAATGAATTCATGTCCTTAAACCCTATGGATTTGAAATTATCTAACGAACCCTTATCCATTATACATCCTAAATTAATTGATAGGGATTTAATCTATCCAAGTGACATACTTTCCTTCCCAAATGACAATTCAACGACCTTGTACCTAAATATGGTCAAAACCTCTTCCACCAATGAATTCTATCAAAGAAGAACATATGACAAAAGTATCCAATCTCTTAGTCTCAAAAGAAAAGAAAAAAAAAAAGAAAAAAGTATATGGTCTAGTGGTGAAAACCACAATGTGGCAGTACTAGACCTTGAAAAAATAAAAAATAAAAGATATTTTCAACGGTGAAAACCCAATTATGGCACCTAAGGAAGAGATATTGGACACTTTACTAGAGCATTATGAAGACAAGTCTTCAATATTGATTTAAACCGCATAAAAGGTGAACATTGACACAAAATTAGAGCCCAAAATCATAAACCTTGCAACATCATTGACTCTAGAAGAAAGACAATAATTTATCAAATTCTTTAAGGAAAGACAATTAAATTTTGCATGGTCCTATGCAGATATGCTCGATATAGATCCAAATTTAATCATGCATCATTTAAATATAAATCTAGGAGATAATCCAGTCAAACAAAAATTAAGGAAGATGCATCCTCACATATTCTTACTAGTGAAAGCTGAATTGGAGACATTGTTGTGTTTTGGTTTCATAAGAGTTATTGCCTATGCTGAATGGGTTTCCAACATTGTGCCAGTCTCAAAACATAACAAATCAATCAGGATATGTATAGACTTCAGAGATGTTAACCTAACATGCCCTAAAGATGACTTTTCATTACCAAGTATTAATACTATAATGGATTTGACAACATGAAATTCTAAATTCTCTCTCATGGATGGATTCAACAGGTGCAATCAAATAAAATAGCTCTTGAGGATCAGGATAAAACAAATTTTACATGTTCTCGGGGTACTTTTTGTTGGAATTTGATGCCCTTCGGTCTAAAAAATGCCAAAACAACTTATCAAAGGGCCATGACTACCATTTTTCATGATATGATACACAAGTTCTCATGAGACTATGTTGATGACAGCTTGGCAAAATCTCATACAAGGATAGAACACTTATTGATTTTGGAAAAAAATCTTTATAAAGTTAGAATAGTTCAAAGTGAGGTTAAATCCTAATTAGTGTGCATTTGTTATACAATTTGGAAAATTACTGGGCTATATAGTATCGACCAAAGGAATAGAGGTAGACCTTGAAAAGGTGAAAGCAATAATGGAAATGGAAGAACAAAGGAACATAAGACAAATGAGATCACTTCAAGAATGACTAAAATATATAAGATGATTCATTTCTCAATTAGCCAAAAAATGTCATTCATTTACTCGACTCCTTCATAAAGATACAATTTTCAACAAGGACTCTCAATGTAATGAAACCTTTGCAATCATGAAGAAATATATTATAAATCCACCAATATTGCTGCCACCCATCAAAGACAAGGAATTACTCTTATACATTTCAACAACAAAGCATTCCTTAGTTGTGTTATTATCTAAAGAGGACGAAAATGGCAAAGAAAAGGCAATCTATTATCTTAGCAAGACCTTGGTTAAGTATGAGCTCAATTATAGTTTTATTGAAAGGGCATTGTCCTCCAATAGTTTTTTCTTTACAAAAACTACGTCATTACATGCTAGCACATAAGATTAAGCTCATAGCTAAGATTGAGCCTTTAAAACACTTATTGAGCAAGACAAATTTAATAGGGATATTGGAAAATGGGTCATGGTGTTGAGTAAATTTGACATTGAATATATGGATAGAAAAACAATAAAAGGACAAGTCATAGATGATCACTTGGCGGAAGCTCCTCTATTTGATGATCAACCTATTCAAGTAGAATTACCATATGCAAAATAGTAAATGTTGAGACTAAAGCATGCAAGCTTTACTTTGATAGATCATACACATAACATGGTTCAAGGGTAGGAATTCTATTAATTACACCACAAGGATATACTATTCCAAAGTCATACAAACTTCTCTTTCCATGTACAAATAACATTGTAGAGTATGCATATTTGGTTATAGGTATTAAAATGGCCTTGGAATGGAAAGTAAAAGAACTCCAAGTCTATGGTAGATAGATGACTGGAAGAAATATTTTGTCTGTTATGCCCTGCATACCCGTCCCTACATTTTGTGGGAAAAATGTTGGGTCCCCCTTTTTGCTTTGACTCTTTCCTCTGGTTTCTTGTTGTTTGTTTTCCCTCTGGGCTTTGCTTCCACGAGGGTTGTATTTCTCTTTTATTTTTCCTTCTTGTGTCTCGGGGACCCGGTCCCAGAGTTTCGTTTGTTCTTTTGAGAGACAGATTCTGAACTCCGAGATTCTTTTCCATCATGTCTTCTTTTGTGAGGAGATGTGGCCGCATGGAATCCCTGGGCCCAGAGTCTGGGGGTTTGCTTGTTCCAGAGTTTGCAGAAAGAACACAACGTATTTTTACCCTAGCGGTATAAATAGAAGTTACCTATCATTTTCACATTTACCACAATTAAAACACTTAGAGCACTTATAGCGATTTCAGGGCGATTGAACAACGTTTTGCTCCTGTGCTTAGTAATTGATTAAACAGTAATTTGCAGTGCTTATTCGCGGTCAGCTCTAGGTGAACTTGTTGCAGAGCGCCTCCCGTGCTCGTCTTTCCCGCGTTCTTCGCATTTCAAGGTAGGCCTTCAACTCTCTCCTCTTGTTTTCTGGTTTCCTATTTGTGCTTTTGTTTGTTCTCATTTCACTGCACCTTTACGTTGGCCTTTTGTTACCTCCCATTGGTTGGTTGGCTTTGCCAGAGGGCTGTCCACCCTCTGTGCAGTTGTAATGTAATGTATATGTTTGTATGTTATGTATGATAGTGTAGGTGCCTTTTTACATTCCATAGGCTATGTAAATTTGTGTAAATAGTGTAGATATGTCATTGTTTTGTGGTCAACCCACGAGTTGTGCTTTGGCCCTGTGTACATTAGATGTATATTCCTTGTATATCCCTCCATTACGTTGAGCTTGTTACACTCTATTGTGTGATGAAAATGTGTCACACTTCTATGGGTTATTCTATTCAAGGTTGCTCAAGAATGAGGCCTCAAATATTGACTCATAGCTCCCTAGTCATGGAGTGCAAAGGTTTGTGATGGAGGCCTCAGATTGACCTAGTTGTGCCCCTACAAGTACACCATGAAATGAGAGATTCAAAGAGAAAAAGAAAGGATGTTAGTCTCCATGATCATCCAATATGAAATGAAATGAAAACTATTCTATATGATTGCAATGCATAAAATGAAATTAACCTATATGATAACAATGCATGATTAATCTATAAAAGGAAATATGCAAGATTAATCTATGGAAGAAAATATGAATTTAATCTAATATGAATCTAATCTACATGAATAGCCATGGATGCAAGAAGACAAGAAGAGAGAAGTTGCAATATCCAAGCTTGAGTGCTCAAATTCTCCTCCAAAATTGCTCTCCAAACCTGCAACATAACAATACATAAAAATTCTATATGAGAATGAGAATGAGAGGTTTCTTTTTAAAGATAAATGGGCGGTAGAGATTAAGAGGCAAAAATCAAAGGCTATGATTAAGAGGCAAAAAACCCACCACTTAGGAAGATGTGTAGAAAAAGAAACTTTATTTATTTTTTGTTTAATTTATTTCCTTTTTCATCAAATAAAGTGCTTTAAGTGGGGATTTTTATTTATTTAATTAAAATAAGGGTTTTATTTATAATTAAATAAATTAGAAGAATTTTATTTAATTAAATGGGAAGAATTTAATTTAATTAAATAAGATAAATTTTTATTTAATTAAAAGAGATTAAATCTTTTAATTAAATAAAAATGACGAAACCTTAGGAAATATTGAAATAATTACAATTTGATCAAGGAAATTGATTTGAATTGAAAATGTTGCAAAACATTGATTCAGGAATTTGATAAATTGATAAATGGGGGCCCATAGTCCAGGCGGCCATTTTAGGGTGTATACATTTGCCCCTCTTTGACTAATTTGTGATCATTTTGGGAACACATGTAGTCAAAGAATGCAGTTGAAGTGTGATATCGATTTGGGATCACAAAAAAATACAGACATCAACACCGTTGTAAATAAATAATTGACATTTAAGAACAAAGATAAGCTGATTGCAAAAAAGACAAGGTCAACACTATTGTAAATAAGTAATTGACATGTCCGAGATAAGAATCTCAAGCAAGGTTGCCCCAAGTGGAACAAATGATAGGATTGATAAAGCTAAATCAAGGATTGAAGTTTGATAGGTACTGCCCCCTCGTGATCGAAATCAAAATAAGATAGAGGAGAAACAACAAATTGATAAATTTGATCAAATCGAACTAAAGATAAGGTTCTTGATGTAAGATGAAAGATATAAGGATCACAGAACCAAGGTAGATCATCAAGCACGAAATATTATGCCCCAAGGTTTAATTAGAAGAAAGAAGTGGGGTGAAAGCGAATGGAAGATAAAAGTTTGGAAGGGGTGGAAAGAAATGAAAATAAAAAAGAGAATTTTCCTTAAGAAAGAGAATGCCCCAAAAGTAATCAAATGTTTAATATAGAAAATTTTGATTGAGATCACGAAAGAAGATAAGAAAATGAAGATCATAACGTGATCACAGTTGATTAAAAGTCCATAAGAAAGATGAAGGAAACCCTCTCAAACTCATAATGCAGCTTAAAATACAAACTAACATGGAGTCTAACAATGCAAGCTATATGAAAATACAAAGGTGTACTTGTAATAGAGAAACTATAACATAGGACTTTGTGTTCATCATTCATTAGAGAATGTTAAGGAACTTATGTTCATCATTGGGCCATTATTAACGGACATCAGAAAATTACACAATCATCACTAGTCACAAGTGCAACTATGAAGATATGAATGTGATTTATATCAGATTGGAATGTGGAAAGATTCTAACATAAGCATCAAAGACATAAAGGTCAAGATGACTGTGATGTTAGCTTACCCAATTTAATATAGCGAAACCACGCTCGCATCAAGGCATAGAGGCCAAGATGACCAACATAATGGTTGTGCAAAAATAGTGAAGCATATAGCAGGAAGCAAATAAAAATATGTTCCATGCCCCAAGTCCTCTAGCTATGCATCACAGAGACACTTATTAAACAAGGACACTCAACGAAAATCAATAACAGTTAGCACACAAAGAAAAGATCATGACATAGCTCAAGCATTAAGTGTTGTGTTTAAAAATTTAAGCGTGTTAACTGATACTGAGTTCTGAGGATAATGATCGAATGCTCGCAAGTAGGTAAGACCATATGATAAAAATGGGAAGACCAAATCGATAAGTGTTGAAAAACACTCAATGTCAAGGGTTGTATTGAAAAATACAGTTGGGGTGGTGTTGAAAAATACTATTTGTGAGATTTCCCAAAGACTAACGCATCCAAGAGACCAAAGCTAACATAGTTATACCCCCTAGAAAAAGACAAAGACTAATTCCAAACCAAGGCAACAAGGACAAGACATGATGGAAAAAGGCTAAGTGTCGCGGACACACGCTAAGAAACAGGGGTGCAAAGGCCTCAAGTAGCGCCTGTTTCGAGGTTTTCACCACTTGTATTTTATTACAATTTTTTCTCTTTCATTTTTTTCATTTTTTTTTTGTTTTCAGGACTTTTTATAATTTTTTTTTTTTGCTACCAAGGCGCCTGTTTCCAGGTTTTCACCAAGGCACTTTTTCTATTTTTTTTAAATTTTTGAATTTTTAAAATTTTTTTGAATTTTTTTGAAATATATAATTTTTTTGAGATACATCAAAGCGCCTATTGCTAGGTTTTCACTAAGATAATCATTTTTTCAAGACATTTTCCAATTTTTAAAATTTTTGACAATATATCATTTTTTAGATTTTTTCAAGATCAATAATTATGTATAAAGGATGCCCCCAGACAGAATGGGCATCAAACTCCTAAGCAAGATCACATTGTACAGTCCCAATGTTTAGCAAGGTGGAGGACAGGAGGGATTAGCAAGCTGGTGGAAGAGATGGAAGACAGGAGAATGAAGGGAAGAAATCCTCAAAGGCAAACTCCTCAAGAGTACCCAAGCTAGGGAAAAGAAAAGAAACATCATGTAAAACACATTTGGATAAGCACATTTGGACAAGCAATGAAAGGCCATCATAGGATAAGTCACAAAAGCGTAATGCAAAAGCAGGAAATGATGCAGTCCAAAGGCGTAGACATGTCAAGAGGCTTCATAGCACCGTGTTTTACTCTTTTTTTTATTAGATCAAGACCAAATGAGAAAAGGATAGCAATAGGTGAAAATGAATGGAGGAAAATAGATATGAAGGCTAAACATGAAAGGAATGAAAGCAATATCATCGTAAGATAGCTCACAAGATAGCCCAAATGTTCGTGTATAGATCAACATTGTCAAGATTCAAGAGAGAATACAAAATGGATGAAAGATGTAGAAGAACTACGCATGATGCCTAATTACCAGGTTTTCATCATGGTACCTATCCAAGGCGCCACAAGGGAGTGGTTTTCACCATAGGATGAAAGTATTTCTCTCTTTTTTTTTATTTTTAAATTTTGAATTTTTTTATATATATTTATTTTTTAATTTTTTGGAAGGCAAGATTTTTAGATAATGCTCCTTGAAAGGATAAACCATGATATGCCAAGGATTGAAAATGATATGCTCAAAGATGTCGATAGGGAAAGGAAGATGAAAGAGAAAAATGGAGGATAAGGTTTTATGCAAAGCGAGTGAGGTTGGAAGATAGGAGGAATAGACAAATGAGGAAAAATGATACAAGGTAGAAAGATAGTGAATGGAAGGATTTTGAAAGGGTAGATAGAAAGGAAGGAAAGATTAACATAAATATACACCTTGAAGGTATTAGATTTGATAAAATCAAATCCTCCCAAGACCACCTACATGCATGACTGTCACATAAACAGAAGCAAAAGACAGAAGATAGAAGAAACAGCTATGGCGGCCAAAAGGCCAGAGACCGAAAATCTATGTTGAGAGAAAAAGCTTCTATATTCAACAAATGAATTATAAATTATAATCTCCTTAATGAAATCAAAGAAGTGAATCCTTATAAAAGGAATCACGAAACCCTAATGGAAACCCTAAAGAATTATAAAGCGCCTAAGTGAAACTTAAGCAAAGAGTAGATAGACTAATAATTAAATAATTTAATTATTAGCTATACTAGACTACTCTAACACCCCCCCTTAAGTGTAACTTAGGGAGAAGCAAAATAGCTAAACTACTGTAGAAAGCAGGAAAGATGGGTCCCAGCAACAAGGCCTGATCAGGTACCCAAAACAAGAAAGGGAAAAGGTGTCCCAGAGAGAGGAACAAGAATGAGCAAGAAGCATCTCCGAAGCAAGGAGCTAAAAACTCTATCAAAAGAGACTACTGGAACCCCCACTGAAGTGCATGACCAGGTAGAGAAGACAATGTCTGAAGAGCTGATCAATCAAACCAGGAAGCAATAGAACCAACAGGTGAACCCCCCCATAATGCTGAACTGTGAGAGGTGACAGGAACACTGAAATGCAATGCCAGAAATATCTACAGAAGAAGAACCAGGAACACCAATAGTGCAACAGAAGTACACACAAAGGATAAAGGGCAGTGTCATCGACACACAACATGGGCTAATGTCATGGAAGGTATGCTCACTTGACAAAGGTGGATGTGCCTAAAGTGAAAAAAATATCATAACCCCCCATGGCACTTTATAACAGAGTGCGAGTACAACAACCATACAAGGTGTACAAGATCTAAGATATACAGAAGTAGGCACTTTATCTCAGTGCGTTTACAGAATAAAGAATGCATCAGAAGAAGCATACAAGCTCAGAAGTTAGAAAGAAGAGTGAGCTATAAAATCAAAAGAAGAGATCCCAGGACCTGTAGAACCAAGCAATCCACCAGAGGGCATAAACTTCCAAACTCAGAGGAGAGAAAACCTAGAGTAAAATCTAGAAAAAATAACCTTGTAACTGAATAGTAAACTAAACCAGCTTTCCAACGATATCTCGTTTGCCAAAAACGGAGTCCGGATGAGCCAGATATGACTCCCGGAAGGAAAAAAAAGATATCAGACTTCAACAGAAAAAAATGCTATTGAAACAGCAAAACCCAAACCCCTAACCTCCATCATCAGAAAGTGCTCAGAAAGAGCTTTTCGACGGTATATGGAAGTCAGAAAAAGACCCTCGGATGCTCAAGATAGAGCGAAAAATGTCCAGGTAGGTCAAAAGGGCCCCAAAAACAGGCTTTAAGCCCCTGGGGCTAAAAAAATTTGAGCCCCCGGGCGCATGGTGCGCTCAGGGGGCTGGGCCGAAGCCCCCGGACCCTCATATGACCGCTGGCCTATCAAATAAGCCCGCGGGGCTGGCATAAATTACGCCACTGGTGGCGGGCTGGGCAGAGTGGCGAGTCGGTGCTGGTGGGTGGCGCTTGTCGGGCGGGGCAGCGCAGAACACTGTGCGGGCCGCAGGGGCGACGGAGGCCGCGAAGGGCGGCGGGGAGCGGACCGGCGGAGGGGCCATAGAGCAGACTGGCGGCGGGGCCACTACGGAGGGGGCACCTGTGGAGGACCGCCAGCGGAGCCGCTGCCGGAGGCGCCCGGAGTGGTGGCGCGGTTTGAAAAACAACTGCCCGCATTTTTTTTAATGCATAAAACATATAAAAATGTGTTTTTTTAAATTTTTTTTGATTTTTCTCGTCCGTACGGCCTTAGTAGGGCAAATTTTTTTTTTTCAGATGCCCCGGTGTCCAAAATGGACGAGTCTTATATAGATTCTGGGGTTTTTGGGCCATCTGGACACAATCGTGAGGTCGGTTTTGGTCCAAAGTGCTCCAAAAAACAAAGACCCCCCAGAACCAGAGACAAATGCCGAAAAAACTTATGAAACCCTCTGTGCTTCAACAAAACCAGAACAACGAATAGTAGGAGAGATCTGATACCATATAAGATTTGATAAACTCAAATCCTCCCAAGACCACCTGCATGCATGACTGTCACATAAACAGAAGCAAAAGACAGAAGATAGAAGAAACAACTATGGCGGCCAAAAGGCCAGAGACCAATAATCCATGTTGAGAGAAAAAACTTCTATATTCAACAAATGAATTACAAATTATAATCTCCTTAATGAAATCAAAGAAGTGAATCCTTATAAAAGGAATCACAAAACCCTAAAGGAAACCCTAAAGAATTATAAAGCGCCTAAGTGAAACTTAAGAAAAGAGTAGATAGACTAATAATTAAATGATTTAATTATTAGCTATACTAGACTACTCTAACAGAAGGGTGGTAAGAGGATGGAGGAAATGTGAATGAAGGAATATGGTGAATGGATAATAGAGGTTGCGGTTTAGGCGCATGGAATGAAAGAATGTTTTTGGAAGAAGATGAAGTGGAAGCCTTTGGAAGCTTGAATTTCAACTTCACTTGTTGCTTAACATGGGAATCTTTCAAGAGAGACTTTGGAATCCATATAGTCATAGGCTTTTCATTTATTTTTGATGATTTAGAGAGAATATCTTCAATTATAGATTTTGGAATCCATATTTGTCTTGTAGTTTTCTTCTTAGATATCTCTTTTGACTTTATTCCCCCATGTCAATTAGAGGATACATGGTGATCTTCTTTTTTATATGTATTCTTGTATTGAACATTCAAGTTTCTTCCAAAATACTTGGGACTTGTGGAGGAAGAAAAAGAATATGACTGGTTTAGATGGGTGGATAGATGAAAAGGATTCAAGGGTATGCATCTATATTGATCTTGAGGAAAGATAGGAGATGAAGGGACGTAAGGACCCAAGATGGATGACGAATTAGGAGGGTTAGGAGGAGAAAGTGAAGGGACATAAGGACCCAAGATGGAAGGAAAATGTGAAGCCCTTAGTATTGGTGGAGGAGGTCCAAGGATGGACGTGGAAGACGTAAAAGGATAATCAATAAGTTCATCGGCATATATATGACAACCAAGGACATCAACATCTTTAGAGTGAGCATTAGGATTTTCAATAGGATCGTGAACATCTTGAATAGGAGCACCTTATTTGATAGGATTGTTTGAAGCTTGAAAAGACTTAGGAAGAGTAGAAAGTGGAAGCGAGCATGGAGTGGTAGAACAAGAAGATGGAATACTTTGATCTTGATAAGGATCTTTGGATAGCATAAGTGCATAATGTTCCTCTTGATTTTTAATAGGATTAATATCGAAAGTAACAACACCATTTTTAATAACCTTAATGGAAGTATCATCTTTGGAAAGCGTAAGTGGGGTAAGGTTATTTTGATTGTCAATAAGCTCAACGGTGTAAGTAGTGACTTGATCTTTCTTAGGAGAAGACTTAAGACA
>MU226817.1:852885-889788 GCA_018584345.1 Thuja plicata
GAGGTGTACTTGTGGATTCAAGGATTCAAATCCGCCACAAGGACTTTCACAAGCAAGGTGAATTTATGCATTTGCTTTGTTTACTTCTGCAATTTCAATTATATATTTGAGGTTAATTCCAAAACTGGGGTTTGACCAAGGCAAACCCATCCCCCACAACAAACAATCTCCTTTTTCTTGTAGGTACAGGTACAAAAAAGTTGATTTGAGACCAGATCTAGATGCCCTTTTCGGAAAAATTCTGGGATTCATGAACAGAGTCACTTTCAGATCTGTTCAGGTCAGGGTCAACATTATTGGGTTAGGGTTGACATTTGTGGGTCAAGGTCAACCTTTGTCATAAGACGACATCAGAATGGAAAATGATTTATGGGTTTTTTTTGTCTCTACATTCTGGTTCAAGATCAACTATCAGTTTTTCTAGAAACTCAATACAGACCTCAAAAAACAACATTCTTTGATCTGCAATATTTCAAGGTTAGTGCATTTCTCCTTTTCCTTCAATTACTGTCATATATCATTTCTATACATATAGTTAACAGAATGTAAGTGATCTCTCTTGCTATTCTCCTTTCCAAATAGTTGATTCATTTATGCATTAGCCCTTCGTTGGGGTTGATCAATTTGGATCTCCCATTTGTGCATTTGAGGATAAAGGGAATATCTTATCTTCTCCTTAATCACAATTGCAATACTTAATCAATACAATTCAATTAGGGTTAAGGAATTAAATACATTCTAGGCAACTTAAAGGACAATTTACATATTAATGCATTACATTTCAAGATAATCAATCAACCCTTCTTAATACATTACATGTTCTTAATAAACACATCTTTATTTCAATCCCCTTTACAGTTTTATATGTACAATCCAACCATCATTTATTGACAACAACATTTTCATATTGTACAGGAGTATCATAAGATTATTCCTCCACCATTTTAGGCCACTAGCATTGATTTCCCACTCCTATAATAAGGGGAATCCAAAGTTGTCGAGTTGCATGCAACATTTGCAAAAGTTGCAAATGTTGTCATGACAACTTTTGGGCATCTTTTGCATTTATTATGCAAACTATATTTTAGGGCCTCTAACCCATACAACTCGATGAACTAACATGATTAAAGCCTCTTTATCACCTTACACAGGTCTAGGACACATTTAGACCCCATTTCCCAAATTTAGGCCTATTCTAAGGACTAAACACCTAAAAGCAAACTAAACTAAACTAGAATGAAATTAGCACTAACCGCTAATTCACCTAGACACACACAACAAGACGTTCTAAGGTCTAAGAAAAAAAATAATGATTTGACTAGAGTTAGTTACAAGCCAAAACTAACTAGGGCTTTGAGGATAGCCTAGATGCTCTTGCACCAAAAGTGCACACATGAAATACTATCATCACTAATCATTGCATCACCCAATACACATCGGCACATTGCTCCATCATATACCTTATCGTAATATACTAAATCACCTATTGTCAAAATCCTCAATAATTGAAATACATCCTCAGGGGTGATCATCATCTCACCCATCAATAATTATAGTATGAGTGCCAGCGCTCAGCCATAGAGATCAATAATCCATAGTTCACATGGAACCAAGACATATCTAATAAGTAATATAATCCACATCGACCAATCACTTATTGATCCTAAGGAGATAGTCAATCTATCATCTCTAGGGGCCACGAAGATAGGCCGTGGATATACAATTTCCAGCCCCTGAACCTATTTTAAAATCAAGTGGAATCATATCAGTAATATCATCTAAATAGATCATCAAAAGTCTATCCTATCATAAAATCACTCATCTAGAGCACATCATTTTTTTTCTAACTCTACATTGTTAGGATGGAAAAACATCAGTTATCATATCACCCTATCAGGATGGAAATCATACAACATTTATCAAAATGATAAAATTGACATAAAAAACATTTGTTTTCATTACAAAATCAGGACATATCATTAATCAATCAGTCATATTTACTGACAATTTAAATCCATACATCAATCAGGTTAAAAATTGGAAAAAGCAGCCTACACATCATTTTACCATGTTCTACACGACGAAAGATGCATGTGCTACTATTTTGTATACTAGCATCAACAGTGGCTAATCGCCAAGTCCACACAATAGGAAGCAGACCCATGAACTCTATCCTTGCAACATCTAGAGGGATGACAACACCCCATAGAATAATATCCCTTGATCACTGAGAAAAATACGCATATGAATCAAAGACATCTTGTCTCTCGCCAAACTGCCACAACACCCTGTTAGTGTTGTGGAAATCAATCATGTGAATGTGTTGGCTGACATGCCCAATCAAAAACCTCCTTTGTCGACAGAAGGGAAGATGTACATCCTCCCCATACCACATAGTATAATTCCTGTAAGGTCTCCAGATGAAATACAATATCATGTCAAGCTCCTGCCGCCAGTACATCAGGTGTCCCATATGGGACTAAACAATAACACCATCATACATAAAAACATATGGTCTACCCAGAGGAAGATCATGCGCACCTATGGGCCTACACACTACAATATGCTCCCATGCCCAGAGCTATAGGAGAGTCGATCCACATCCAAGAGACTTACCTCCAAGGTAAGCCACATAAAATATATGAAAATACATGTGGGCCAACATACAGAGACCCCAAGCATATACAGTATGATCCCTGACCATACCCTTAAGAATGAAATCAAAACCAATAGAGAACCCATGTTGGCAACGATTGGGACACAAAATCCCACATATAAGAATACCTAACAAAGTAGATAGCCTGTCTAAACCCATGCCAAACCTGGACCATGGGATATCATACAGATCAGACATGCCAAGCTAATCTTGGGGAAAACTAGAGAGCTCGGACAAAGCAGTGATACCAGGGCCTCGCTAATACTCAACAAGGGCACCTTGGATGGGAAGATGAAGGATGTGGTACACATCCTCCAAAATGATTGTGCACTCTCCAGTCGGTAAGCTAAAGGTGCAGGTATGTGAATGCCATTTCTCTAAGAGAGAAGAGATC
The DNA here is from genome assembly GCA_018584345.1 of Thuja plicata. Classification (NCBI taxonomy): domain Eukaryota; kingdom Viridiplantae; phylum Streptophyta; class Pinopsida; order Cupressales; family Cupressaceae; genus Thuja; species Thuja plicata. The sequence goes on from MU226817.1 coordinate 855,936, forward strand.
AAACCTCTATTGGTCATGATCTCAGGCATGTAGCAAATCTAATACATACCTATCTGTCTCAACACATCCCTCTCAACCTTAGATAACTGGAATCTATATACTAACCTAGCATGTCTCAACTATTGGCAGTGTAGAATAGTCCTTATGTACTGTAAACCAATAGAAAGAAAATCATCAGTATCAGACAGATCACAAGTGTCAAGAAAAATACAAAGTGCATGCTACAAAACAACAACATATCAATTATGGAAATCCTAATGCAATTGCGGTACATTTATACCAATCGCGGTATTCAAACATCAATTGTGACATTTTCCCAGCAATTGTGGTAATAAAACTGGCAATTGCGGCACCTTTATCAATTGTGGTACGCAATTAGAAATTGCAGCAATATCACAGCCTATTGTGGAAACTATATCAAAATTTCAAAAAAGACATCTTTTTCAAATGCAATACATGCAAGCATTAATGACACAAGGATAGTACAACTCATGGGACGTCCTATGCCAGCTGGAAGATGAAAAGTCTAGACCTGATCAGACACGTGTACGACTCCCGGAAGGCCTGCCATAGCTCCAAATACAACACAGAAAGAAAAGAAAACTATAAACCAACTCACCAGATTATCAGAGCTTCAGAGTGAAAAGTGACAAATGAAGGGCTCTCCAAGATATTTATGAGGGTTCGGGAAAACCCTAATTCCTCCATGACCTAAAAAATATCATCCCGGGCCCTAGAAATTTTAAATGTTTGTAATAGGGGCATATTCAAAATTTTTTAGAATCAGTCAGATACCCAAATCACCAAATTGCACTTTCAACAAATTAATGCTCATGTCGCAACTTTTTGCTCAAATTTGTTGAGGGGGCATAAATACACCTTCTATTGTCGGGGCAAGTTGCGGCAGGATCAAAACATAGAATCTTTGACACACTGTGACAAGCCACATTGCATCAAAGAGGGTCAAATGTAGACACCCTAAAATGGACAGACTTGTTACTTTACATTAAAAACACTAATTTTCATCTATTAATTAATTATTTTTAAATCATTAATTAATCATATATTTTCTTCTAAATTCATTCCCCAAATCATCTAATCAAATCTCTAAAATTAATTAAATAATTAATTTTATTAAATTAATTAACCTTAATTGATTAATTTCCATTAATTAATTAATTAAAGTCAATTTCCTAAAATTTAAATTGAAATATTCAAACTTACTAATTAAATACTTCTAATTAAATTAATTTAGTTTCATTCAATAATGCAATTTTAAATAAAAAAGAATTCAATTATCTTAGATGTTGAAAACTTTAATTTCAAAAATTAATTAAAGATTCAATTATCTTCAAAGAGATAACTCCCAATCAGACTACATGGGTTACTCCACCCACGTGTTCAGTTCTAAAAGGTAACTCAAAATTAGCTCTTCAATTAACCAAACTCTATCCCCTCTCTCTTAGTTGAAGAGGTGGATTTTACTGATGGCTTCTCCAGTTCCCTTTGATCTCAACTGTTCATCTTCCTATCTCTAGGATTGATCTCAACCGTTCATCTCATTCTCAATTCCTATATAAAAAAACCTTCATAACCATTTGAAAGATCCAGGATTTCAAGCTCACATGTGCCATTACTCTGTCAGATTGGTTCAAGGATCAAGCCATCTTGCGATCACACACATTCGATATCATATTCTTGACGCTCCCAAGTCATAGACGCTGCCCACACCAATACTGAGCATCACACAAACATCATTTTAGAAGGAGTAGAGAGAGACAATAGAAGCTTCAAGAAATTGGGTTTGCATTCATTTGTTTTCCTCTTATTTTCTTGTACATTTTATTAATTCATAGTTTCATTATTAGTACTTGATTTATATAGATTTCCTCCCATTGCAAATCGGTGCTACTAACCCCTCATTAATTTGAGCTTGGGTGATAGATCTCAATCCATGCATACATAAATCATACAAAATTCATCAAAATGATAAAATTGACATCTCAAACATTTGTTTTCATCACAAAATCAGGACATATCATTAATCAATCAATCATATTTAGTAACGATTTAAATCCATACATTAGTCAGGTTAAAAATTGGAAAAATCAGCCTATGCGTCATTTTACCATGTTCTATGCGACGAAAGATGCATGTGCTACTATTTTATATAGTAAGAGCTACTAAAATCATGCTACGTGCCCAAACACATCATACATGTGAGTCTAGATAGTACGTGCTACAAAAGTTTGTCACGTGTGCATTGCAGGAAAGTTCAATTTACACTAGGGGTTCCTACACGTTACTCAATATATAACACATGTTAAAACAAACCTAGGGCACACGTTTCTATGTGTTATTTCATGCTACTCTATGTGCTATTTTACATATAAGATGCATTAAAACACTAACCTACGTGCTACTGCATTCTATCCTACACATTATTTCATAAAAAAAAGCAAAAACCTAATCTTTCAATGCCTAAAAATTCAAAAATACTTCTGTAAATCATGAAATCGACAAAATGGAAAGGATTTAAGTACTCACTAGAGGTCTATAATCTGCCGAACACTAGAATCTGCGCCCTTGCTCGAATCTATCCTCTCAAACAAGAACTACAATCTTGATCAAATCACTAAGAAAATCAGAGGTCATGTTGGTACTAAAAAATACAACAAACATTTTTGAGTGTTTTACTAGTGCTTTGCATTTTGACCCCTTATAAGTGCTTTTTGAGCCTATTTGCCTAGATGAGATTCTAAAGTTTTTCATGCATGTCAGGTGTTTATTTCTCTTGTTTAGACATTTGAAGACATCCCAGGTCATCAAATTTCAAGTTTTGAGTTGTTTCGTGGTGTCTTGTTTTGAGCACTTGTCCAAATCTGCACTTCTACCAAAGTGTCAATTTGTTGTAACAGGCCTAGTTTGCCTTTGAATATCTTGTGTCCTGTTAAGTTTTGTGGCCCGATACTTTGGGGAATGTTGAGCATGTATATCAGAGAGCCTATATTTCAAATCCCAAGTTATTTTGAGTCTGTTTAATAGGTTTTCTGATCCCTCAAAGTTGCTCTTCCATAGATATCTTGTTTCTTTGTTCTGCCCATAATTCTGAGTAGCCCTGTTTGACTGATTGTAACTTTTGACCTTGTGACCTAATTAAAAAATTCCTTTTGTAATCCATTAAAGAGGTCAAATACTTCTTGATTCTCTTTCTTCAAGTTGCAACAAGTCTATTTGGTCATTTTGCTAAGCCCATTCCATTTGCATTTTCTATCAGTGTGCCAAACTATCAAATGCAGATTTCTGAATGACCTACTTTGAGGTCTTACAATTTTAAACCCAGTTAAATGGAATGGAAAATTGAATTATCCTCTGTATTTTAGGCATGGAAACGTGCTACCATGAAGAGTTTTAGGCCATGATGAATCTGTTTTCCCAGTTTTCCAATTCGATTCCATATGCAGTTTCTAACAATTTAATGCAGATCAGTTGCACAGTTTGGTTCGAGGCCCTGTTTGTAAGGTTATATCTTGAATACCATGATTGGTCATATCAAGAAAATGATTCCCCTTTATTTTAGACCATATTTACTTCAATTTTGCAAGGCTTCAGGTCCTGAGGGTTTTGTTTACACACTTTTCAAGATTCGTTTCATTTGTAGAAATCGGTATTCTTCATCTTGTCATTTTCTGTGATTCCAAGTGGCTATCTTCAAGGATCTCCCAAATGTGACTAGTTGATCATAATGAGCTGTCCTTTTGGGTTCATGCTCTCCATATCACATATTTCCAATACCCAGAAGCTTGGGTCTTCAGGAGGTTGCTTGGCTTGTTTTCAAAGTCGGGACCAAATGCATTTCATTATTATTTGACAGGGTAGTTTGCAGAATTGTTCTGAATAGGCAACTTGGGTGTTTAAAATATTTTGTACTATTTGGTATCGTCAGATATCACTTTGCAGTATGGAGTAATGTTAATCATAGAATGTGTGTGCCCAGCGCCATGTCCCGGTTACTTGATTTCGTCAGTGTTTGAAGCTAGTTCCAGAGGCTAATTGTTGTTAGTGTGATCAGTTTGCAGAGGTGTAAAAGTTATCTCTATACACTTAAATAGATATGTGGAAAGGTGAATTTACCATTATATGACCACCCACCGAGCCTTCCAGAGGCCTACTTCTCATTGAGCATAGTTTGAAGTTCTGGAACCATTCTTTCACAAGTTCTCGGAACAAGTTTTAATGGTAATTGATAGTTTGTGATTGACACAAATAGGAAAATCATGAATTTTTTTGTAAGCTTCCATTCAAAGAGTGGATATTTTGAAAGCATAAATACAACTGGTGAAGACAAAAAATAATAAGTAACACAACAAACATGTGCGCAAGTTGTCTGAAGGGAGTGAAGTTTTAACAAAGCATTTAAAACAAATAAGGAAGTAGCCATAGCTGATTGAAGGAGAAACCAGCGTAGAAAAATGTGGAACCATAAACAAGGCATGTTAATTATTTGTTTAATACCATTCATAGGATGCATAGAAAATGGAGAAGAAGGCATGTGGAGATGTTTGGGAAAGATTGAATAAAGTTTTTGCAAACACGAATTTGCAGGAGATAAAAAATAGTCATATTGCGGGGGGCATAACTTTCAATTCCACCGTTGGATCGGGCTCAATTTCGGATATGTTGTCACAAACCTAATTCTCCAATTATCACTAGAGAGATCTTCCAAATTTTTCTTGGTTCACGAGATATAGTCAACTGTGTGCAGCACTGTCTAAACTTCCCATAACAATCACAAAGAACATATATCCCACATTCACTGGGATTGGGGAGTTTCTAGTATCTATATACTAAAATGCTTGCATTATATAATGAATAAGAAGCCAAGAGGCTTATGGTGGGCTCCTTGGCTGGAGGTTTCAAAATATAGGTGGGACCCCCATATTTTGGGGCAAAATGCACTAAAGCTTTAAAAAGCTCAAAAGGATTTATCCCACATTGAGCAGGAAAAGGAAAACTTAGATGTTTATAACCAAAAGGGCTCACATAGAGATATGAAGATGAAGCTGGAGGCTATCCATGCATAGGTGGAGGATTGCATTGGGAAGTGTTCCCAAGGAAGAAACATCCAAATTTTGGCAGGACCCACAAGGCTGACATGACAGATGAGTTGGCTTAAGAGGCTGCAAGTTTGGGTGCATATCTCGAGGCAAGAAAGATCAACGAATGGCTCAATGGCTTAATGAGAAAGTTGCAAGGAGGATACCATTAAGCCATTGGTCCACATGGCATCTCAGAAAAGTGGCGCTAGTGGACTGGTGAGAAAATCATAGGATGTCACGTGGTGCAGAGCAGGTGCCAAGTGGCACAAATCCAGTGCAGTTCAGAGGCACCAATCAGACATTGACACGTGGCGCCAAGTGGACCTGCGGACCAATCAGAGGGTGACACTTGGCGTAATCTAGTGAGATGTACAGATTTGAAATATTTTTTTAATTTGAATTCATTTCAACAAAGGGGTTAATAAGTGTGCAAGTTTAAAAAAATCTAAGGGTTGACTTAATGGCTTAAAGGGAAGATGCTCACCATCTAACCATTAAGCCATTAAGCCTGAGTGACAAGTGTCGCAAGTTGGTTTAATATGAGATTAAAGTGAAAATTTTAAATAAATTCATCACAAAAGGCAAAGGGATTAAAGAACTTGCAAGTTTAAAAGGATCCAAGGGGTGACTTAATGGCTTAAAGGGAAGATGCTCAACATCTAACCACTAAGCCATTAAGCCTAAGTGACAAGTGTCAAAATGAGATGAAATCTGGGTAAAGTGAAATTTTAAAGTTAAATTTCATCTTATTTCAATAGTCTAACTATTGAAAAAGCATTTAAATTCAAATTGAAATATTTCAAACTTTTGAAAGAAATCTGCACGGGAAGGCAAAGTTGGATTAATGTTTCAGAGGGCAAATTTTATCCAAAATATAGAGTATCATATATCATTGGAAAGGTCTCAGAATGAAGATTATGATTTTGTAGATTATTTGAGAGCATATCAAATCAAATTCTTGCAATTGAATTTTGAGCAGTTGTAGATATTTTGTGGAGCAGACAGGTGTCGGTGAAGGAGATGGTTTTTCAATTTCTCCTATATCTTTCTTTTCTCCTGATTGTAAAAGGGATGTTGAAAATTTATGCTGCTAGGCAGTATTATGGCTTGCGAGTCTTATTTTTGTGTTCATAGTTTTGCAATGTACAGTTTCAGATGATGTTTAATGAAAAATAAAGGAAATCCCTGCTCAAAGCTTGTCTAATGTCTTTGTATGTTTGATTTTGATTCTTATGTATTAATTTGCAAGGCACTTTAATACATTAGCTATAAGGTAGCTGTGAGATTTTTTTTTAGTCTCTTTCAAGGAGAGAGTAATTCTCAGGGTCAAAATCTGAGAGTTGAATGTCTGTATATGAATCTGATGTCCAAGTTTTGAAGTGAAAAGGGTGATTTGTAAGACATTTCACTTGGGTTTTGTGAGTTTGGAGTTATGGTCTTCTGGGAACGCATGTATGTTTGACTCTATAACCCAATAGATAAGGCACTGGTCTTGATTTGTCTGGTAGTTTTCTTCATCAAATCTTTAAAATCAAGTCATTTTCATTTTCCTGTTTATGAGCATGAATGTTCAGAATCTGTATTGAATAGTTCAGACATTGTTGGTGATTCATTAAAGAATTGAATATAATAAGTTAGCCTGCCTGAGTTTTAAAATCAAAGAGAAGAAGGATTTCATCCTTGTCACATTGGCTATTTTCCTGCTTCTTAGCAAATCATGTATGAGGGATCCTGCATAAGATTGGTTGATTTGAACTCCCACATCTTGTAAGTCTGAGAACTATCCACTGTTTTTCATATCTACATAAAGGATTTTAGTGAGAGAGTGTTTATATATGTAGATTTTATCTTGTTTTAGGTGCACCTGCCCGAGTGTGTGTAACTTAAAGCAGAAGGAGGATCAAATCCTCATCAATTAGCCTTTTCCTTGCCCCTCACTTTTCTGGAAGAAGTAGATTTGTGTTGCTGGATGAAGATCCCCAAGTCTGGTTTGCACATTCTCTTTTAGAGTTGAAGGATACAAGAAAAAATGCTAACAAAATGGCGACTCTGCTGGGGAGAAATGGATTGTTGTAAAGTCTGGAATGACTAACTGTTTGTCATCCATCTATTGATTAGTTTATTAAATCTTTTCCCATATCTTTATGGGTGGCGACTCTGAATTCATGTGCAACTTAGTAGCATTGATTTACATGTAAAATTTCAGATATTTTGTAGTATATTGTTTACAAATTCGAAGAGGTTGAAATATTTCAGTGGTTGGTAAGATTTGGGATGTGCTGATTCAAAGAGTTTGGTAAAGAATTTTATTGAGATCTTGGGTCTGCTGTTGTAAGAAGTGGACAGAGAACTTTCAGCCATCTAAATCTTAAGCTATTTTCATTTTTCATGAAGTTTTTCTTTTCATGAAAGAAAGTTATACAAATGTTTGTTCTCCATTAAGTGGTTTCAACACAAAGTAGGAGAACTTTTGAGTTTGGTTGCATACTTCAGTTAGAAAAGGTTTCAGCATGTTTGATTTGAAGTATTGAAGTATGTTGTAAAATTTTAGTGGAGAAATCATTGATCTGCTGCAAGATAGAAATCTAATTTTCATTTTGGTGAATGAATTCTTAAGTCTGTGAAGAATGGAGGATTTTAGTTCACCTAGTAGGCAACCCATTAGTAGTTTCAATAGATCTATCTCTACTAGAAGGTACATGCCATTTTGTTTTGATGGCATATATGGTTTTCCCAATGTTATTCCTAATAACATTAGAGACAAATTGCCAATATTTTGTGGGAAACAACATGATTCAACAAGTCAGCATATTCAGTTGTTTGTTGATTTGATGGATGATTTTGAGATTGCACATGAATATGTTCACATGAAATTTTTTGTTCAGACTTTAAGGGATGATGCTCGTGAGTGGTTTTCATTTTTACCAGCGTGTTTGATATCCTCTTGGAGTGAGTTGCATTCAGCCTTCATGTTGCAATTCGGTGAAAGAGTAAGTGTACATGATGCATTTACTAAGTTGTTGCAAATTAGGATTAAGAATGAAGAACTAGTTCCTAATTTTAAAATTAGATTCGGAAAGGTTTTTAATGATATCTATGAAATTTGCAGACCTGATGGTCAAGTGTGTGTAGTTATCTACTTTGATGCATTTGATAAGGATATGAGCTATTTGTTGCGGGATAAAGAACCTAATACTTTGCATCAAGCATTCATGGCAGCTATAGAGATTGAAAATAACATGAAGTATGGATTAACTAAGAATCATTTCTCTAGAGGTGTTTGCCGGCAAGATGCATTTGAAAGTAGAAGTGAATGTCATTATGAAGTTTCAAATTTAGATCAACGTGTAGTTTACCCTGCTGTTGTAAATAATGTTGTTGAAATTTTAGACTTAAGAACCTGTGATGTTGGAGTTTCTTTGTTACAAAGAGTTGATTCTTTTCTTGTTGAAAAGAACACATGTGTTTGTAATGTTACAGGAGTAGATGATAAAGTTGATTCACTTGATGATTCCCAAATGTAAGAAGTTTTTTTAGTTGTTGCCTCTCCTATTAATGAATTGTATTATGTTGAGGATGTTACTAATGATGATGTTGAAGAACATGCATCTCAGTCTCATAGAAATGAAGAAGCTGAAAGTTGTGTTTCAAGTGATGAGAACGAGAGTGTTGATCCATTATGGCATGAAGGGGTATCAAATGAAAATAAAAGTGATCCATATGTACCACAGTCTAGTGATGATGATGAGGCTGAAACTTGTTATCCAAGTGAAGGTGAGGAAAATGAAAGTGTTTTTCCATCTTCCTATGAGTCCAATGCAACATGGGAAGAAGAGAGCAATGATGGGAGTGCGTTTTCTCATAAAAATGAAGGATTGGTTGAGAAAGAGGATTCATGGAGCCACAATAGCCTTGATTTTTGTGAAGATAAAGAAATGGTTCATATGCAACCTTGTAAAGAGAGTGAATATTTTTCATGTGTTGAAAATGATTATGAGGATGATGATGTGTCCAAGACAAAAATGAGTTCCTTTGTTTCAGTTAGTAATGCTGATATTTTTGATTCCTCAATTTTTATGTTTTCAATCTCTGATTTGTCATGTGAAATTGGTGATTCCAAGAAGGATAAAGCGTCCTATAAGCCCAAGTTTGGTGCTGTGGATGCTCTAGACCATGAAAATGAATATAAAATTGCTGCTGGTAGGATGAAATCAGATGTCTATGAACCAACTTATGAAAGTTTTCAAGAAAACACTTCTTATGATATGGAGATTAAATATGGTTTTGCCTTTGAACCAGAAATGGGTGTTAACTTGTTTGATTTGGGCATTGATAGTTATGATGTTTTAAATGGTGTGGAATCAGTGTTTTTTCAAGATGAATCTATCAATGTTGATAACATTTCCCATAGTAGTGGTTTATGTCAGGAAGATGTATGCCAAGATGAGAATATGAATAATGGATTTTGTGCTGATTTGTTGGAATCTCTTCTCGAAATGTTTTGTGTACAACTGGAAGAGAATTCAGATTTTGCATCAGATTATTTGCTTCAGCTAGAGGTATGTTATTTTTTGCAAGAAGGGGATGTAGAAAGTGTTGATGCAATGTGTTTAATGGTTGTCAAAGTGAATCAACAAGAGCATACAAGTTATCAGGCTGAAAATGAGTATTTTCTTTTTTCAATCCAACATGATGTTGTTTTTTAGAATGAGCTAAATCTGAAGTCAAAAGTTGTAATTCATCATGATTCACTTGATTATATGCATGGTGAAAGTAAGGATACTGATTATTTTATATGTGATGTGCCGAAGATATACAATAATGTGCTGGATCAGGCAAATGAAAGTGATTGTTTCAGTTTACCTCTGATACATGGAGATGAAAATCATATTTTCAATAGAGGTAAATGTTGATTTCAGTTGTGAAAAGGTTTGAGGATTTTTTTACATGTTGTACAATTGCTTTCTTTCCCTTCAGTCGTGTGGTGTGTTTGCTTTTGAATAAAGGTGTTCCTAATTTTCGAGAGAGAAAGGAGAAATAAGAGAGAAAAGAAAGTCTAATTTGAAGTTTGGAATGGACTGCTTCTTCCAGAGATCTGAATCCTCTACATGCTTGCATGGGGCATGCGTCCTTAGTCAGAGCCACTTTTGGTACTCAAAAATACAACAAATATTTTTGAGTGTTTTACTAGTGCTTTGCATTTTGACCCCCTATAAGTGCTTTTTGAGCCAATTTGCCTAGATGAGATTCTAAAGTTCTTCGTGCATGTCAGGTGTTTATTGCTCTTGTTTAGACATTTTAAGAAATCCCAAGTCATTAAATTTCAAGTTTTGAGTTGTTTCATGATGTCTTGTTTTGAGCACTCGTCCAAATCTGCACTTCTATGTAAGTGTCAATTTGCTGTAACATGCCTAGTTTGCCTTTGAATATCTTGTGTCCTGTTAAGTTTCATGGCCCGCTACTTTGGGGAATGTTGATAATTTATATTAGAGAGCCTATATTTCAAATCCCAAGTTATTTCAAGTCCGTTTGATAGGTTTTCTGATCCCTCAAAGTTGGTCTTCCAGAGATATCTTGTTTATTTGTTTTGCCCAGAATTCTTAGTAGCCCTGTTTGACTGATTGCAACTTTTGACCTTGTGACGTAATTGAAAAATCCCTTTTTTACTCAATTACAAAGGTCAAATACTTCTTTATTCTCTATCTTCAAGTTACGACAAGTCTATTTGGTCAGTTTGCTAAGCCCATTCCATTTGCATTTTCTATCAGTGTGCCAAACTGTTAGATGCAGATTTCTGGATGACCTACTTTGAGGTCTTATAATTTTACACCTGGTTAAATGGAATGGAAAATTGAATGATCCCCTTTATTTTAGGTATGGAAATGTGCTACCATGAATATTTTCAGGCCATGATGAATCTGTTTGCCCAGTTTTCCAATCCGATTCCATATGCAGTTTCTAACAATTTAATGCAGATCAGTTGCATAGTTTGGTCGGAGGCCCTATTTGTAAGGTTATATCTTGAATACCATGATTGGTCATATCAATAAAATTATTCCCCAATATTTTAGACAAAATTTACTTCAATTTTGCAAGGCTTCAGGTCCTGAGGGTTTTGTTTGCACACTTTTCAAGATTCTTTTCATTTGTAGAAATTGGTATTCTTCATGTTGTCATTTTCTGTGATTCCAAGTGGCTATCTTCAAGAATCTCCCAAATTTGACTGGTTGATTTTCATGAGTTTTCCTTCTAGTTTCATGCTCTCCATATCACATATTTCCAATACCTAGAAGCTTGGGTCTTTAGGAGGTTGCTTGGCTTGTTTTCAAAGTCGGAACCAAATGCATTTCATTATTATTTGACAGGGTAATTTGCAGAATTGTTCTGAATAGGCAACTTGGGTGTTTAAAATATTTTGACCTGTTTGGTATCATCAGATATCACTTTTTAATATGGAGGAATGTTAATCATAGAATGTGTGTGCCCAATGCCATGTCCCGGTTACTTGATTTCGTCAGTTTTTGAAGCTAGTTCTAGAGGCTAATAGTTGTTAGTGTGATCAGTTTGCAGAGGTGTAAAAGTTATCTCTATACACATAAATAGCTCTGTGGAAAGGTGAATTTAACATTATATGAGCACCCACCGAGCCTTCTAGAGGCCTACTTCTCATTGAGCATAGTTTGAAGTTCTGGAACCATTCTTTCACAAGTTCTCAGAACAAGTTTTAATGGTAATTGATAGTTTGTGATTGGCACGAATAGGAAAATCATGAGTCTTTTTACAAGATTCCATTCAAAGAGTGGATGTGTTGAAAGCATGAATACAACTGGTGAATACGAATAATAATAAGTAACACAACAAACATGTGCACAAGTTGTTTGAAGGGAGTGAAGTTTTAACAAAGCATTTAAAACCAATAAGGAAGCAGCCATAGCTAATTGAAGGAGAAATCAGTGTAGAAAAATGTGGAGCCATAAACAAGGCATGTTAATTTTTTGTTTAATACCATTCATAGGTTGCGTAGAAAATGGAGAAGTAGACATGTGGAGATGTTTGGGAAAGATTGAATAAAGTTTTTGCAAACACGAATTTGCAGGGGCAAAATCTGAGAGTTGAATGTCTGTATATGAATCTGATGTCTAGGTTTTGAAGTGAAAATGGTGATTTGTAAGGCATTTCACTTGGGTTTTGTGAGTTTGGAGTTATGGTCTTCTGGGAATGCATGTGTGTTTGACTCTGTTACCCAATAGATAAGGCATGGGTCTTGATTTGTCTGGTAGTTTTCTTCATCAAATCTTTAAAATCAAATCATTTTCATTTTCCTGTTTATGAGGATGAATGTTCAGAATCTATATTGAATAGTACAAACATTGTTGGTGATTCATTAAAGAATTGAATATAATAGGTTAGCCTACCTGAGTCTTAAACTTGAAGAGAAGAAGGATTTCATCATTGTCACATTGGCCATTTTCCTGGTTCTTAGCAAATCATGTATGAGGGATCCTGCATAATATTGGTTGAGTTGAACTCCCACAACTTGTAAGTCTAAGAATTATCCACTATTTTTCATATCTGCATAAAGGATTTTAGTGAGAGAGTGTTTATATATGCAGATTTTAGCTTGTTTTAGGTGCACCCGCTTGAGTGTGTGGAACTCGAAGCAGAAGGAGGATCAAATCCTCATCAATTAGCCTTTTCCTTGCCCCTCAGTTTGCTGGAAGAAGTAGATTTGTGTTGCTGGATGAAGATCCCCAAGTCTGGTTTGCACATTCTCTTTTAGAGTTGAAGGATACAAGAAAAAACGCTAACAGGTCACAAGGGTAAAAAGTGAAAATGAGTGTTAAAAATGACCTTTTTACACATTTATATACATTTTTTGACCTAAGAGATGGTCTTTTTACCATGTTCTTCTGCCAAAGTTGATTTTCATCAACCACATTGTGAATTTCAAAATCAAGATCACCATCAAATCAAAACCTTTTTTGCATGACATTATCAGAAATCGAATCAAATTTTTTTTTTCCACGCAAACCTTTTACCTATTCAAAATTGTGTTAGAACCATTTTGATTTCATTTTTGAGGGGGCAGGATTGATGGAAATGAGTTGAGTAACTAAGAGGGGAGGGGTGAATCAGTTGCCACAAAACTAAATCTAAGTCCCTTAGATGTCTTAAACAAACTTATCACTCTGCTTGGTTAATAAATGATATTCTGTTGTAACTTGATTAACAAAGAAATCTTAAGATATTAAATGTGATTAACCTTTAGTGATTAAGTGCAAAAACATAAAGCATAAATAAAATAACAGGTATACAGATGACACCAAGATTTAACGTGGAAACCCAATTTGGGAAAACCACCAATTGGAACTAGTTACTGTTTTTCACTCATCTAAAGTGAGCCATGTTAGGATCCAACCATGTTAAAGGTTACAAAACACACTATTAGGTGTGACCCTGCTAGAGGATTTAATCACCTTGTTAGGAGTGGCCTTGTTAGAGGTCGTCAAACACTTCAATGTAGAAATGCCACCTTGTGAGAGGATTTATGAAAGACTATAAAGTCTACTTTGTCAAGAGATTTGGATCACTGCTACAATTGTTAGAGAGTAACAATGAGTTGACTTGATTGAAGAAGCAACTGACTTTGCAGATTCAGATCTTTGTTCTGTCTTTAACTAGATCCTCACTAATCAAATATTATTTTGGAGCTCGGTCTGGATATTTTTTCCTTAATCAAAATTTCTTCTTACTTTGCCTTCACTCTTCATATAAAAAAACTCTACCTTATCTTCAATCAAAACTTGACCTTGTATTTATATATGATAAGCCTTGTCAAGTCGGCTTGAATACCCTTCTAAATAAACAATAAAACTCAAATCTATCGGCTTCAATTAACCAATCAAACATAAAGTGTAAATTGATGTTAGTCGGCTAACACTAAATGCATAACTCGGTTAACATTGTAATCCTTTGATGCCCAATAGTTACTCGGTTGAAACTAAACTTACTATATTGCCTGAGTAAACTCGGTTAATACACTGTCTGTGCTCGGCTAGGTTTAGACATTTGTGTAACATCAATACATTTGTGTAACATCAATGACAACACTCAATTAAATAATTGTCTTCAACAATCTCCCTGTTTGGCATTGATGGAAACACAACATGTCATTATACAAAGAATTTTAGAGCAACATAAACAAGAATACAAATTTTAATGTCCTTAGTTTCATTGTGATTCTCATCCAGAAAACTCCCTCTGTCTTCAGAGTCACTGATACACAAATTTCTCCCTCTAATATACTGATTTCTTTGACATGACATTAATAATCTCTCCCTCTTTAACATCCAATGCCAAAGACTCCATCCAATGAAGTTTTAATGTACCTGATGTACTAATTAATATGCAATAAGCTCTGACAATCTACATCAACTTTTTAGATCTTCACTATAGCTCGGTTGATGCATCACTAATCTTTGCTTTAGCAAGCCTCAGTTAGGGGAATCATACCTAGCTTTCCTCTAAGATACAAGAATGCATCTTTAGGTAAATTTTTTGTGAATATGTCTGCAATCTGTTCTTTAGTAATCACATATTCCAACCTTACTTCCTTGTCCTAAACCAATTCTCTCAAGAAATGATACTTTATTGCAATATTCTTAGTCTTAGTATGCATCACAAGGCTCTTTGAAATGTTAATAACACTAGTGTTGTCATAGTAGATAATAAATGGTTCTTTGATTTCCTCCTTCATACCTGACAACAACTGTTTAAACCATATGATATTTGAATAATTCACTACCGCAACAACATACTCTACCTCTACTATAGACTTAGAAATGCAATTCTATTTCTTACTAGTCCAAGAAACTAACCTCTTTCCAAGAAAGAACGCTCCGCCACTGGTGCTCTTTCTATCATCAATACTTCCTGCCCAATCAGCATCAGTAAAAATCAAAGTTTCCTCCTTTCTTATACCATAATCCATAATCTTCAGTGCCCTTAAGATATCTCAAAATCCTTTTGATAGCCATCAAATTATCCTCTCTAGGATTATCTGAAAACCTTGCAACAATACCAATTGCTAATGCAATATCAGGCCTAGTGTGAACAACATATTGAAGTTTACCAATCATCGATTTATAGCTAGTTTGATTTACCTACTTTGAATAATCATCCTTAGAAAAATTATGTCCAGTAGACATAGGTATCCCAACTAGTCTAAAATATTCCATTCCAAATTTCTTCAGTATCTCTTTGATGTATTTAGACTAAGTAATGTAGATACATCCTTCATTTTATGAACTTGTAAACCAACAAAGAATTTGATTTCTCCAAACACAGACATCTCAAATTCCTTACTCATTGCTTCAAAGAATTCTTTGCATAAATCATCATGGCCAGTGAATAGTATATCATCAACAAATATCTCTGCTAATAGTATCTTGTTTTGAGGTCCTTCGTTGATGTACAAGCTACTATTGTCATTAGTTCTCTGAAATCCAATACTTACCAGGTAACCATGTAGTCTTTTATACCAAGCTATAGGAGCTTTCTTTAGTCCATACTAATCTTTGTGCAATCTGTGAACCATATTCATATTGTTGAGATCAACAAAACCCCCAAGTTGCTCAATATAGACTTCCTCTTCCACAATTCCATTCAAGAATTCAGATTTTAAATCCATTTGGTATACCTTGAATCCTTTATGTGCTACATATGCTAGAAGAGTTCTAACTCCTTCAAGTCTTGTAGCAGCAGAAAAAGTTTCTCCATAAAAAATACCCTCTTCTTGAGCATATCCTTTACACACTAATCTTGCCTTGTTTCTAGAAACTTCACCTTTTTCATTCAACTTGTTTCTAAAAACCCACTTAGTACCAATCACATTCTTGTCTTTTTGTCTAGGCACAAGAGTTGAGGTCTTGTTCTTTTGTATCTACTCAATCTCTTCATTCATGGATTCTATCCAAATTTCATCATTCAAGGCATCTTTAATGGATCTAGGTTCAATTTCACTAAGAAAACATGTACCTTTAAGTTTGTTCCTTGTCATTATACCTTCTATCCGATCTCATATTATTTTCTCTGGTGCATGATGCCTTCTGACATATATGGCAAGTCCAGGTTCCTTCTTCTTTGATTCTAGGCTTGCTTCATTTGGTTCACCATGCTCAAACATTCTATTCTGCTCTTTTAACTGAGACTCAGTTGCCTCTGTTTGAGACTCAGTTGCCTTTGTCTGAGACTCGGTTGCAACTGTTAGAAGCTCAGGTTGTAACAAAGTTTGTGCTGATGAATTCAGTGGTTGGCATGGTTGTTGTCCAATCACCATTGCTTGTGTCTTAGGTATAGTATCAATTTCATAATACACAAAGTTCCTATAGTCCTTGGGCTCTTTACTGCTCTGTTCTTCACTTCTCTCTGCAAACTCATCAATCTTTACATGTACACTTTCTATGACTTTGTGAGTAGTAATATTCAAACACTTATATGCTTTGTTTTTATAGGAGTAGCCTAGGAATATGCCTTCATCACCTTTTACATCAAATTTTCAATTTCTCGCTTCCTTCAAGATGTAACATTTACTTCCAAATACTTTGAAATACCAAACATTGGGTTTATAGCCATACCATAATTCAAATGGTGTCTGATTAGTACCTTTATTCAGTTGAAATCTATTCAAGGTGTGAACTATAGTGCTGATAGCTTCCTTCTAGTATTTGGTTGCAACATTATTTTCAATCATAAAGGTCCTTGCACAATCCATAATAGATTTGTTTCTTCTTTCTTCTATTCAATTTTGTCGTGGTGTACCAGGGGAAGATACTTGTCTCTTGATTCCTCTTTCATTAAAGAATTCATTGAACTCATTAGAATTGAATTCACCTACTCTATCAAATCTTAGGCACTTTAGTTTCTTTCATGTTTCCTTCTTAACTCTAGCAAGGTACCACTTAAACTTTTGAAAAGCTTCTGATTTTTCTTTGAGAAACATAACAGTCATCATTCTGGAATGATCATCAACAAATAGAATTAAATACTTCTCTTCAGTGTAACTTGTTGTTCCAATTGGTCCACATAGATCAGTATGCACTAACTGCAATACTTCTTTAGTATTGTAATTCTTGCTCTTGAAACTAGTTTTTCCCATCTTCCCAATTTGACATTGTTTGCACATTGCCAATTTAGGTTTCTTTAAAATAGGAATACCTCTTACTCTTTTGTTCTTGCTTATGTTGACCAGGTTATAAAAATTCACATGATACAATCTTTTATGCCATAACCAACTTTCTTCTACTTGTACAATAAAATATGAACTTTCAGTGAGATCAAGATAGAATAGATTACCTTTTGTTTTCTTTCCAGTTTCAACTAGGTTTCCTTTACCATCCAGGATCTTGGTCTTACCATTCATGAATTCTACCTTGAAACCAATTTTATTCAGCTATGCCACACTCAGTAGATTATTCCTTAGTCCTTCAACCCAATAAGCATTATCACATTTGATTCCTTCAGTTAGAGAAATACAACCTTTACCTTTCACATAGCAAGGTTCATTATTCCCAAATCTGACACTCCCGCCATCATAGTGCTCAAGATGTTCATATTTTGTTTTATCACCAGTCATGTGGTGAGAACAACCACTATCAATTATCCAAGTGTCATTAACATGAGAGAAAAGTGCAGTCTTTTCATTTTCTTCATTTTGTGACTCATCCTTAATAGCAATGTAAACCATTTTGTCTTCATCTTCATCACTATCAGAATCCTTTGCAATATAACAAGACTTCATACCTTTTTCCTTGTAGCTTTTGTGACTTTTGAAATATTTCATGCCTTTGTATTTGTTGAACTTTCTCTCATCTTTGTCTTCTTTGTTTGGACACGTAGCAGCAATGTGGCCAAGCTCGTCATATGAAAATAAAATCAATGGTATTCTTCCTTTGTACTTTCCTTTTCCTTTGGAAACTCTATTTGAAAGTAGTGCTTCAATGATTTCTAGATCTTCATCATCAGATTCATCGTCACTATCATTGTCAATATGTTTTCCTTTTGAGTTTCTATCCATCTTTCCAAGGCTTAATTTAGCTTTGAATGCAGACTCAAAATTGCTAGGATTAGGAGAATAATTGTCAAAATTGTCCAACTCAAAAGATGTTAGAATTCCAACCAATGATCCTAGAGTTATATCATTACTACACCTCATTTCTTAAATAGCTGAAACTCTAATTGCATCGATAGGAAGTAAAGTTCTCAATACCTTACTAACCACTATTTTGTCTTCAATCTTTCCACTAGCAGCTCTGATGACACTGACACTTTTCTTGATTCTTTCACTGTATTTTGTAATGTCTTCTCCTTCTTTCATTTTCATTTGATCAAATTGACCTCAGAGATTCTCTTCTTTGTCTCTCTTTACATTTTCATCTCGTCCATGGATTTCATGTAGTTTCTTCCACATATCATAGGCAGTAGGGCAGTCCTTGACTTCATCAAATTCTAAATAGATGAGTGAAGAAGCTATATCAATCATCATTATGTTAGGATTCTTCATGTCCACCATCTAATCCACAGAGATAGGTCTTCCACATACTTGTGGTCCAAGAATTGCAAATCAGTATCTCCAATAGTAGATAGATGTAGCCTCATCAACTCTTGCCATGCAGGAAAGTTGTCTGTGTTAAGCTTGGGGATCTCCCTTCTTTAAGAAATCTTTGATCTTTAGCTTAGGTCTTGAAACCTTCCCTGAAAGCACCAAATTCTCTGAGACCAATGGTTGGAATGAGTTGAGTAACTGAGAGGGAAGGGGTGAATTAGTTACCACAAAACTAAACCTAAGTCCCTTAGATGTCTTAAACAAACTTATCACTCTGCTCGGTTAATAAATGATATTCTACTGTAACTGGTTAACAAAGCAATCTTAAAATATTAAATGTGATTAACCTTTAGTGATTAAGTGCAGAAAAATAAAGCATAAAGCAAATAACAGGTACACAGATGACACCAAGATTTAACGTGGAAACCCAATTTGGGAAAACCACCAATTGAAACTAGTTATTATTTTTCACTCTTCTGAAGTGAGCCCTGTTACGAGCCAACCTTGTTAAAGGTTACAAAACACACTATTAGGTGTGACCCTGTTAGAGGATTTAATCACCCTATTAGGAGTGGCCTTGTTAGAGGTCTTAAAATAATTCAATGTAGAAATGCCACCTTGTGAGAGTATTTATGAAAGATTGTTAAGTCTACTCTGTCAAGAGATTTAGATCAATGCTACAATTACTAGAGAGTAACAATGAGTTGACCTGATTGAAGAAGCAACTGACTTTGCAAATTCAGATCTTTGTTCTAGCTTTAACTGGATCCTCACTGATCAAATATTCTTTTGCAGCTCAGTCTGGATATTCTGTCCTTAATCAGAATTCCTTCTTACTTCGCCTTCACTCTTCATATCAAAAAACTCTACCTCATCTTCAATCTAAACTTGACCTTGTATATATATGATAAGCCTTGTCAATTCGGCTTGAATACCCTTCCAAATAAATAATAAAACTCAAATCTGTCGGCTACAATTAACCAATTAAACATAAAGTGTAAACTATTGTAAGTCAGCTAAGACTAAATGCATAACTCGGTTAACACTGTAATCCTTCGATGCCCGACCGTTACTCGGTTGAAAATAAATTTTCTGTATTGCCTGAGTGAACTCGGTTAATACACTGACTCTGCTTAGTTAGGTTTAGACATTTGTGTAACATCAATACATTTGTGTTGCATCAATGACACTACACAATTGAATAATTGTCTTCAACAAGGATATCATCAGAACGTAAAATCAAGCAAATTAAATAAATTTTTCAAATCAGGGAAATTGGTTGTAAAAAAATTTGAAATCATCATTGGGGCATCTCAAATCTGGATTTTTTTTCAAATGAAGGATTTATACCAGGCAGTTCATTTTTGATCAAAAAATCATTTGTATCAGCAAATCAATCATTGACTTTAGATCAGACATCAGGTAAATCAAACATTAGTGATTCTTTGAACCAACGTGCTTCACACATTGATTCAAAGAGGGGCATTTGTAGACACCATAATTTGGTCAAACAAAGTCAAAGCAATAACTTAAAGACAAAGTATTGATTAATTGAATATCAAATCCAAAAGGATTAATAAAATAAAAAGATCAAATAACTATGTGATTGATTAAATCAATTAATTGTATGGTTCAATCAATCAATTAAATTCAAGCCATTCAAATGGTAGACATGGCTAAGATAAATCAATTAAATCTATTATTAATTCTCATTATTGTCACCCATCACAAAGGGGAAAAAAATAAAAAACCAATGAGATGGAAGAATTAAACTCACATGGAACAAGGATTCACCAACTTTACACCACACATCTTGAGTTGCATCTTGACCCTCTATTTTGTCTCTTTGCTCCAACATTTGAAACAAAAGTTTTACTTTGTCTCACCATTTGAAACCACTAACTTGACTCAACCTTGATCATGATCAATCAAACTCACCCCCTACCCTTGGGAATCTCTATTAATAGAATGCATTTTGTAGTTCAAATCACCAATTCACCTTGAGAGCATTAATTCACATTCAAATATATCATTGTGCATCCTTATTATAAGAATTATTCATTTTTTTTTGCTTTGCATTTATCATAAATGGAGTTTTGCATCATAATTGAGGTAGAATAAGATAAAATTACATCATCTAAGAGCTTAATTTATTGTTACCAAATATTTTCCTAAAGGTTCATTTTTGGTAGAACCATCATGGTTTCAAGCAAAAAAGGTGCATTCTGATTATTCATTTTTTTTTTTGTGTAGTTCTGATAAATGCAATAACTTTGGAACTACTTCATGAAATTAACCATTACATTTAATGAAGGAAAGATCATAACATAGAAAGATTATTCTGCAAATCTTTTCTGAAAATGTAATGTTTTATTCATCAAAGTATTGTTTGTTCCACACAAGCCGTGAAACTAGCTATAAAAGAATTCATCATTTTGAATTCAAAACATGCATGCATGTGTGTAAACGGCAAAAGCATAAATGAAAAATAGGGCCAGTCATTGCCTGAATGACTGGCTAGTGTTTGGTTGGCTTTGATAACTTGCACTCTTGCTATCCATCATTTGCACTACTTTTCTGCCCTGCATCCCGAAAGAACAAAAAATAAGAGGGGGGTTAGATCCAATGGATCCAAGCAATGACTGGTTCTACTTTACCTCTATACCCCATAGGTGCATACATACTTCAAAATCAAAATGCATGTTTTATTTTTAACAAGTTGTGTTATGTGCAGATACAAGTGCTTCATCCTGGCAAGTGGGGTAAATGAGGCTCCCACAAGGGTCGAGCCCAGCTTGTTGGGGAAAAATCAAAGAAGTCACATAAATGATTCAGAACAAGATACAAGTGCAGCTAAGAAAGGTATCATAGTGGTAACCAAGTCAATCGTGCTGGAAATGGATGTACAATTACAAGAAAATGAAGCAGCTATAATATAAATGCAAAAAATGATTATAAACGAGCAATAGTAAAAGCAGATTTCTATGGAGTCACATTTTTTGATAAAATAATTGCTGAAGTTCAAAGGCTTAGTTTTCTGGGCGACATTATGGTAGTCTCTAAAATGGAATTCTCAAGTGCAAAAGAAGTAAATGAATATTTGATAGAGTCATTTCCAAGACTCTCATGATGACAGCCCCAAATTTCATAACAGATTCATAAAAGGACTTCATAAAATTGCTGCCATAGAAAATACATGAAGGGAAGAAACAAGTTTAAGCAAATCATCTAGGGTGACAAAGAGGTATTTTAAACTCTATCAGTGATAATTGATGCCATTCAGAATGTTTCAGCAGTCAGGAAAAACAACACATTTACTGATGATAATAGAAATGCAGTCCTAATGTCAAATAGAACACAAATGAACTACCAGTCATTTTTAGATAATTCATTTTGGAGAAAATCAGTTTCTCTTTCCCAGCCGAGGGCATAATGTTGGGATTCTGTGTGTGTGGACACCTTTGATGTTGAACATAAAAAAACTTTTAGATCTCATGTGCTATCAAAAGAGGAAGGCACTGTTCAGAATCAATGAAGATTAAACCATATGATTTTTCTGGGGATGACTAGCTCAATGACAGTTTTTTTTAAAGAAATACAACGAATAGCAAGGATACCTAGATGCAACATTTTCAACATTGTTTCAGCAGAAGAAGCAAAAGTAATGAGGCACAAGACAAATAAATGTTCAAAACTTTTCATGAAGGACAACAGATACAGTCACATTTTCAGAGAAGAGGAAAATATATAATTTCTAGATTTTTCTTACACTTACAGTCGCATTTTCTCCTTTCATGGCAGTTAAAGGTGGAACTTTCTTTTAAATATCAAAAGTATCAAATGCAGAAAATGCAAGAAAGAAGGGTATGGTAAAAGTCAAGATTTTCTTATGGCTGCTAACAGAATAAATATTTTCCTTTGTTCAACATTTCAAACCTTTCTTCAGAATGGGCGGCGTTAATGGTGTTTCAAACTTACAACGGTTGAAGGAAGAAACAGTCTTTTTACTTTACTTTTGCTAAATTTTTCTTAGAAAATAACAAAATGAATCATTCTTATACTCACTGGTGGAAGTCTCACAGAGATTTATAGAGGAGATGGCCGAATAGAACTTCCTACAACAGAGAGATTCCAATAATGACGGCTGCATAAGGGTTTTCAAAACCCTTCTCCATAGCTCACACTTTCTTCGAAGAATGGAATGAAATGAATTAAGTCAAAACTCCTTTTGCTTTTGTTTTAGGGCTGGGCGACTTAGCTAAACATTTTGCATTATCCTTTGAGATCCGTGGTTTTTGTTTCTTATTTCCATCGGATTTCTTTAAACTTTGAAGTAATAAAAGTGATTCATACAAATTGTTAGTAATTAGCATAAGTAATATAGTAGTATATTACTTACATCAAGTGATATTTTATTATATTATTTATGTTAATTTATTAAATGGATTATTTTTATTTTCATTTTAATGTTTGCAAACTATTGTAATTAAATAATAATTAATTGATATTGTTATAAATCAATAATTATTATTTAATAATTGCAAAATTAAAATAGAGCAAATTAGAAGTTGATTTATTATTACTTAAATCAATTTTTGAATCTGGAAAGATAAGGGTGCTTTAATGGCTTAAAGACTTATTCTAGGAGTCATTTGAGTTCTTTTAGGAGAGTTGGAGAAGTCCTAGGGTCGAATTTGACTTCCCCCTAGGATTTTGGAGACAATTATGACCAGTTGGAGCACTTTTGGGGTTGTTAGGATGAGTCACAAAGATAGTTAATGCCTCAGCTAGACTTTTTTAGTCTTCTAGTGCATTTTGGAGGGAGTTTCAGGTCCTATTTTTGGGGCTTTATGGTTGCATCTGACCTAAGGGTTTTGGTACTTAGTTTGGGAGCACTTCTTTGGTTTAGAGTTCTGATTATGCAGGGAGAGACTTTTGTGACATATTTTTGTCCTTGGCACTCTTGCAGAAATTTGTAACTCATTTTTGGAGACTGATATATATTGGCAGGTTTTTGGAGCATTTATTCTATCAAGTTCAGGCCTTCTTTCTTTTTGTGGCTATGTGTCAAAGTGCATGATTGATAAAAGTAGTAAGTGAGTCTTTAGGTCCTTGATATTTTGTCTCAGCCATTACCTTGTTGCAGGAATGTATGTTGTGTGCAGGTTATAATCTGTGTCTAAAATTCATAGGGTTTTCATGTGAAGAATTTCTCTTGCTTGTTAATTCATTTAGGGACCTTATTATGAAATATTTATGCACACCTGTATAGAATAGAAGTGCTTTATTTTCAGTGATAGAATTCACAATCTCAAGAGAAAGAGTCATTATTTGTTAGTTTCCTCACTCTTTGGTGTATCACCTAGTTCTTCTAAGTTTAGTTTTCATTTTGCATGTTCATTTATGCATTTTCTATTTCTTTTCCCATAAAGTATAAGTTAGTTTTGAGGAGTCATAGGTGATTATCTGATAGGAACCGGCCTAGAATCTGGAGGTTTCATTTCAAGTAATGAAACTCCCACATGCAGAAATGAATCCCATGTTAGGCAAAATTGTTAAATGTATAGTTTAACATGGTGCAAATTTTAGTCTTAACAGTTTTGGCACGTCCGGTGGGACCAAGAGGGCATAGTTTTCATCATTCTTGCTGGTTCTGATATGCATCCAACAGGTTGCAGACCTTTGAGAGGTCATTGTTTTGTATATCTGGCAACTCCAAGTTCATATCTACTAGTTTTAAGCAGATTCAGTGCCTAAAATGGATTACCATCCTCCATTTCATGAAAGTCTTCCTCCATTCTATGACTTTTAGTCATCTCGAAGTATCTGTACTATTGGTTTCATGCCAGAATTTGAAGGACAACATTCATCTCATGCTTACCACCCACCCACCCCTGCTGAAGCATCTTGGCAGCATCAATATGCATACCAGCAGCCTCGGGAGGAGATGCATTGCATGGAAGAGCAACACAAATTTGTTATGCAGCAACAGGAGCTTGTTTTTCAAGCTCATAACCAAAAGCAAGAGATGTTGGCTATTCAGGAGCAACATCATAAAGAGATGGAAGAGCAAAAAAACACTATGAAGGGGTGTTGGAGACATAGAAAAGGCATATGAAAACACAAGCAAAGGAGTAGTTCAATGCCAAATGGAAGCAGTATGAAGAGGTCATTATAGGGCAGCAACGAAGTCAAGCAACCCTTGCAAGCAATCTAGAAACACTGAAGGAAGTTCATGAGAAAGAGGTGATAAAGGTTAGTGCTGCTACAACTGCAAAAGAAGAATAATTTTAGAGAACATTAGCAGCTCATGATGAGTTTCATGAAAAAGAATTACAAGAGCACAAATTGACAATATAGTTCCTGATCTCAAAGGCTACGGATGTTAAGGAAGCTCATCGGTTACAACTCGAAGAAGCTCTTTGTAAGGAAAGGGAAAAAACTATATCACGATTATTTGATGAATCTCATAATGTTGCCAAATAGACCATCGATTTGGAGGATGATTTATTTAAGGAGCTGCCTTCTTTTGTCGAAGAGGAAAATACTTCTAATATGTCGCTTATCATAGTTGCTGTGGGACAGAACAAAGAATGTTTTTCTGAAAGGAGGCCTCCTGCTAAGAATGTTGACATGAAAATTGAGGAAAATGATTTGGAGGAAAATCAGTTCTGGAATGATCTTGAGAGGTTTTGCTCAGAATTAGATTCAAAATCGACAACAATGAGCGTCACGGTTCTGGATCAGCTAAAATATAGTACACCAGTAGAACATTGTCATGTAGCTTTTATTCAAATGGTGTTGATCGAAAATTCGACCTCAACAACTGTTATTTCCAAGGGTTGCCCTATCAGACACCTAGCAAGGCTAAATGAGACCAAGGAGGTGCCAACTCTTGCACCTAAGCTTGAAGGAGTAGCTGAAGAGGAGGAGATACAATGTACTGATAAAAAAAAAATCAACAAACATCTTGACCATATTTTTGAAGTAAGTGAACTTGCTTTTGTTCTTCTAAAAGCATTACACCAATTGGTCAAGTGTATCTCATTTTTCCATACAGTTTCCTATGGATATGATTTTCATTGTGCATTGAGGAAGGGCAACTATTTTTCAGAACTTGTAAATGGCTTTATTTAGTGGTTTATTGCTATTAAGTTAAGGGTAGGTTAGCCTAGGTTAGGGTTTAGGTTCAATAAAGTGCTATCCAAGCATGGTTTGTTTTGTTTTCCTAGGTCTAGTTGTTGTTTTAGGAGGTTGTTGGTTAAGGTTCCAAGGTCCAAAGATGAAATCAAAAATCAGAAAATCATGAGTCAAAAGGCTTCAGTGTCAAGTTGTTGTTTATCTCACCCATGCACATGTACATTATTTTGAGAAATGTGCTGCTACTTAAGCCCAACTCATATACACATGTATGGTTGATATGTGTAAAGAGTTCAATTTTTTATGTCATAACTTTCCCACACATATCAATAGAACTCGTAGGTCATCACTTCTTGTTAGGTCCATTGATACATGTACAAATGTTACCGAAGAGAAAAGATTTAAC
This sequence comes from Thuja plicata, assembly GCA_018584345.1. Lineage (NCBI taxonomy): Eukaryota > Viridiplantae > Streptophyta > Pinopsida > Cupressales > Cupressaceae > Thuja > Thuja plicata. The sequence continues at coordinate 882,184 of MU226817.1, forward strand.
ATAAAGTAAATGTACATATTTCCCTATCTACACAAATATGCATACAAACAAATGCAATAGTAGATTGTATTCATTCATACACATATCTTGTGCATATAGAAAAATACATACATTTAGAAGTCTGGTTGTAGAGTCTGGGTATGCATTTGAGTCAACTCTGTCACCCAATGGATGAAAAGCTACTGGTCAAAGTATGTAGCAGCCAACCACACAGCAGAAATCGCCAAAAATGTTACCAAAATTTTTCCTACAGGTTCATTTTTGGTAGAACCATCATGGTTTCAAGCAAAAAATGTGCATTCTGATTATTCCTTTTTTTTTGGGTAGTTCTGATAAATGCAATAACTTTGAAACTACTTCATGAAATTAATCATTACATTTAATGAAGGAAAGATCATAACATAGAAAGATTATTCTGCAAATCTTTTCTGAAAATGTAATGTTTTATTCATCAAAGTATTGTTTGCTCCACACAAACCGTGAAACTAGCTATAAAAGAATTCATCATTTTGAATTCAAAACATCATACATGTGTGTAAACCGAAAATGCATAAATGAAAAATAGGGCCAGTCATTACCTAAATGACTGGGTGGTGTTTGGTTGGCTCTGATAACTTGCACTCCCGCTATCCCTCATTTGCACTTCTTTTCTTCCCTGCATCCTGAAAGAATAAAAAATAAGAGGGGGGTTAGATCCAATGGATCCAAGCAATGACTGGTTCTACTTTACCTCTATACCCCACAGGTGCATACATACTTCAAAATCAAAATGCATGTTTTATTTTTAACAAGTTGTGTTATGTGCAGATACAGGTGCTTCATCCTGGCAAGTGGGGTAAATGAGGCTCCCACAAGGGTCGAGCCCAACTTGTTGGGGAAAAAACAAAGAAGTCACATAAATGATTCAGAACAAGATACAAGTGCAGCTAAGAAAGGTATCATAGTGGTAACCAAATCAATTATGCTGGAAATGGATGTACAATTACAAGAAAAGGAAGCAGCTATAATATAAATGCAAAAAATGATTATAAACGAGTAACAATAAAAGCAGATTTCTATGGAGTCATATTTTTTGATAAAATAATTGCTGAAGTTCAAAGACTTAGTTTTCTAGGCGACATTATGGTAGTCTCTAAAATAGAATTCTCAAGTGCAAAAGAAGTAAAGGAATATCTGATAGAGTCATTTCCAAGACTCTCATGATGACAACCCCAAATTTCATAACAGATTTAGAAAAGGACTTCATAAAATTATTTCCATAGAAAATACATGAAGGGAAGAAACAGGTTTAAGAAAATCATCTAGGGTGACAAAGAGGTATTTTAAACTCTATCAGTGATAATTGATGCCATTCAGAATGTTTAAGCAGTTAGGAAAAATAACACATTTACTGATGACAGTAGAAATGCAGTCCTAATGTCAAATAGAACACAAATGAAATACCAGTCATTTTTAGATAATTCAGTTTGGAGAAAATTAGTTTTTCTTTCCCAGCCGAGGGCATAATGTTGGGATTCTGTGTGTGTGGACAACTTTGATGTTGTACATAAAAAAACTTTCAGATCTCATGTGCTATCAAAAGAGGAAGGCACTGTTCAGAATCAATGAAGATTAAACCAAATGGTTTTTCTGGGGATGACTAGCTCAATGACAGTTTTTTTTAAAGAAATACAACAAATAGCAAGGATACCCAAATGCAACATTTTCAACATTGTTTCAGCAGAAGAACCAGAAGCAACGAGGCACAAGGAAAATAAATGTTTAGAACTTTTCATGAAGGACAACAGATACAGTCACGTTTTCAGAGAAGAGTAAAACATATAATTTCCAGATTTTTCTTACACTTACAGTCGCATTTTCTCCTTTCATGGCGGTTAAAGGTGGAACTTTCTTTTAAATATCAAAAGTATCAACTACAGAAAATGCAAGAAAGAAGGGTATGGTAAAAGTCAATATTTCCTTATGGCGGCTAACAGAATAAAGTTTTTCCTTTGTTCAAATGTTTCAAACCTTTCTTTAGAATGGGTGGCGTTAATGGTGTTTCAAACTTACAGTGGCTGAAGGAAGAAACAGTCTTTTTACTTTACTTTTGCTAATTTTTTCTCAGAAAATAACAAAATGAATCATGCTTATACTCACTGGTGGAAGTCTCACAAAGCTTTATAGAGGAGATGGCCGAATAGAACTTCCTACATCAAAGAGATTCCAACAATGCCGACTGCATAAGGGTTTTCAAAACCCTTCTCCATAGCTCACGCTTTCTTCAAAGAATGGAATAAAATGAATTAAGTTAAAACTCCTTTTGCTTTTGTTTTAGGGCTGGGTGACTTAGCTAAATGTTTTGCATTATCCTTTGAGATCCGTGGTTTTTGTTTCTTATTTCCATTGGATTTCTTTAAACTTTGAAGTAATAAAAGTGATTCATACAAATTGTTAATAATTAGCATAAGTAATATAGTAGTATATTACTTACATCAAGTGATATTTTATTATATTATTTATGTTAATTTATTTAATGGATTATTTTATTTTCATTTTAATGTTTACCAACTATTGTAATTAAATAATAATTAATTGATATTGTTATAAATCAATAATTATTATTTAATAATTGCAAAATTAAAATAGAGCAAATTAGAAGTTGATTTATTATTCCTTAAATCAATTTTTGAATCTGGAAAGATAAGGGTGCTTTAATGGCTTAAAGACTTATTCTAGGAGTCATTTGAGTTCTTTTAGGAGAGTTGGAGAAGTCCTAGGGTCGAATTTGACTTCCCCCTAGGATTTTGGAGACAATTATGGCCAGTTGGAGCACTTTTGGGGTTGTTAGGATGAGTCACAAAGATAGTTAATGCCTCATCTAGACTTTTTCAGTCTTCTAGTGCATTTTGGAGGGAGTTTCAAGTCCTATTTTTGGGGCTTTATGGTTGCATCCAACCTAAGGGTTTTGGTACTTAGTTTGGGAGCACTTCTTTGGTTTAGAGTTTTGATTATGAAGGGAGAGACTTTTGTGACATATTTTTTTCCTTGGCACTCTTGCAAAAATTTGTAACTCATTTTTGGAGACTGATATATATTGACAGGTTTTTGGAGCATTTATTCTATCAAGTTCAGGCCTTCTTTCTTTCTGTGGCTATGTGTCAAAGTGCATGATTGATAAAAGTGGTAAGCGAGTCTTTAGCTCCTTGATATTTTGTCTCAGCCATTACCTTGTTGCAGGAATGTATGTTGTGTGCAGGTTATAATCTGTGTCTAAAATTCACAGGGTTTTCATGTGAAAAATTTCTCTTCCTTGTTAATTCATTTAGGGACCTTATTATGAAATATTTATGCACACCTGTATAGAATAGAAGTGCTTTATTTTCAGTGATAGAATTCAGAGTCTCAAAAGAAAGAGTCATTATCTGTTAGTTTCCTCACTCTTTGGTGTATCACCTGGTTCTGTTAAGTTTATATTTCATTTTGCATGTTCATTTATGCATTTTCTATCTCTTTTCCCATAAAGTATAAGTTATTTTTGAGGAGTCATAGGTGATTATCTGATAGGAACCAGCCTAGAATTCAGAGGTTTCATTTCAAGTAATGCATCTCCCACATGCAGAAATGAATCCCATGTTAGGCAAAATTGTTAAATGTATAGTTTAACAGGGTGCAAATTTTAGTCTTAACATTTATCATTCTAGGACTGTCACTCTTGAATGCTCAAACTTAGAGCATTACTTTAGCTTCCTATATAGAGAGCCATGAGATGCTTCTTTTTTTTGTTGTCAATTCAATAGGTTTTAATGATAATTTCACATCTTTGAGTTGATTATATTGACAACCTAATCTCATGTAGGTATTTTCATATACACACTAGGTTCCATCATCATCATATATTTTTGGATAATAATTATTTTCTCTAAGTTGCACTTAAGGGGGGTTTATTAACTCAAGTTTAAGTCCAACTTAGGAATTTAAGCATTTAGTATTATTAGTTGATATTTCATATTTAGCATTTAATATTTGTGTTAGGTAGTTGAACCTACCTTTGCACCTCTCTCTCTCTCTCTCTCTCTCTCTCTCTCTCTCTCTTGTAACACCCCAAAATTGGCATCTTGCAACCCTAACCAATTTTGTTGCATTTGTTATTCTTCTAGATCATCAAAGTCCTATTATACTAGGCAATTCTGAGTTTTGACTGACTCTACTCGACTTGAGTGTCAAATGTAGAAAATCCTAAATCAACATTAATCATACATTATATTTAATTCCTAAACATCAATTGGCTAAACAAACCTTATGATCGAATTAATTTAAATATAAAGTCCTATCACTTTAATTAAATTAAATTCACCCCTTTTAGCTAAAACACATGAAAATGAATTAAATAATATTTAATTATTAAATAAATATGCTCATTTCAATAATTGAATTTAAATATTCAGATAATTGAGAAAAATATATTTATGAGGTCATACTTTATTTATTTAATTAATTTTTCTCTCAAAAATCTTCTCTTCAGTTCAGAAATAGACGTTTTGAAATAACTATGCTTTAAAGAGAAAAAAAATAGTTAAAATCATAAATAAAACAGTTAAAATCAAAGAAAGAAAATAGTTAAAGCAAAGGGAAAACAATTTATTGTTTTCTTTTAAAGAAAACTTTCTATTTGAAACTGACTTTTCTATCTGTTTTATTTCAAAAAGGAAATTTTCTATTCTGATCACCTCTGAGTCTATAAAAGAACTCTCATTCCTCATTCAAAATGTAAGGAAACTCAGATGCGGAAACAACTTCCTACACTAATATCTATAGGAAAGTATTGTGCAAATTCTTTTAAATCCTTACAATTTCGGATTCGTTAACTACTTTAACAATGATATTGCAGCCACATACCATGCATACAAAAAATAGAGAATGACACAGTGATTTACCCTGGGGAAAACCTTTCGGTAAAAAACCCCAGCACTCCAAAACCTGCACAATATATTATTTTCAACACAACGGTTACAACACACTTGCAATCCAAGTTCTTTCAGGAGACAATCGACACTCTAAGACAAATACAGTAGCCCAGATCATACCAACAATACACTCTTTTTTATCCTTTCCTGTAACCCTAAAAAACACTTATATCATGCGCTTTCATTTTTAGGGCAACTTCCAAGGATAGCCGTTTTAGGGTTTTACCATTCCCCGAACCCCATGATTGTGGAAGAGTGTAAAGTACTCAACTTTATCAGTTGCCACATGTCTTGCATGTCTTCACCTGTCATTGAAATCTCCTAGAAATAGCTCTTACGTGTCATAGGAATCCGTCATAACCATTTCAGCCATGATCTCCATACACATAATTCAAGATGCCAACACATCTAGTGGAGTGACACATCAACATGCCAACTAGACATGTACACTCACAGTTAATTACATTATTTGCAAGAAAATACATTTTACAAGACAAATAATAAGAATAGGAATTATCCAAGGTTGAGACACCTTATTCCTAACACAAAACCCCTAAAAAAATATGCATTGTTAGAATACTGAATTGTTGCTACATTTAATCATCTCATTTCTAGTTAACTTTTATTTGCAATAGAATAATTGCATTGAAATCATGTCTTAGATTAATCTTGCATCTTTCAATTCTTAGAATAATCTGGCATTTGCATTGCATTCATGGAGAAAAATCCTTCATTCTTAGATCGATCTATGGTTGTGAGACTCTCATTCTAAGAGCTATTTTGAAACCCCATCTAGATAGAAGGCAATAGATCGAATCATATAGGCATTCAGGATGAATAAATCATATTCACTTCTATATGTGACTGATGAACAAACTATGTTGAAGTGTATGGTTGAATAACACGGCCAAATTTACCACATACATTTTTGGCGCCCACCGTGGGGCAGAACATCTATTTTTGTCATCACATTTGAATTAGTTTTAAAAATCTTGGGATCATGTTTGTACTTTGATTTGCAGGTAAAACAACATATTTCATCTTTGTTTTAACGTGGAGCAAGTTTGAAAATTCCTTCTATCTTCTATCTATTATTCTCTTAGCGCCTTTTAAGCTCTCCTTTTGAGCCAAATCTGACTGCACCATTGCGTTTGGAACATCATTTCGGTTGAAAACGACTGTAAACATGCCTATACTTGTAAAAATTTGAATCTATGGAAAAAAGATTTTGCCCAAGGAGGCCGTACAACCCATTGCACGAAAATCAAGATAGATTTCAGATTTTTCTGCACGCAGCCCAAGGCAGATTTTTGAAAATAAATAAATAAATTTAAAAAAAATCTGAAAAAAAAAAACTAGATTTTTTTCACTATGTTAAATTTGACGGCCATCAAACCATCATTCTGCATGGCCTTCTATGACAGCCACAAGACCACCAAATTTAAACTTGCAGGTTGATGACATCAGTAGGGTTTGAAAAATCTTTAGCCTACACCTTTGAGTTTTTTGAATTTCCTTTGTTTTGCAGCTTCCAAAGCCTCGTACAGGCTCATGCGGTAACATTTTTGAGTGCATTTTTTTTTGAAAGTGCGTGATTTTTTGTCTACTCTCTGAATATGTGATCTATTTTCTGATTTTTAGATTTTGATAATGTGGACTAATATTTAACTTTGATTTTCATGTGATTATCTTTTGCGTACAACCTAACAGTGGTTTGTAGAACGTTATCCAAGAAGAATAAAACACAAACTACTCACAAATTGGTTTTGTAGGTTGCCTTTGATCGATAGAATGCAAAATATTGTGCTTGCATCTTGTTTTTGATTTCTTAAAATAGGAACCCACATGAAAGACTTCTTAAAATGAACATTTGTTTGATATTTTGGGGATGACAATAATCTCAGGAAACTATGCTCTCGCCCTTTTGGGATGATCAGAAATCCAGAAACATTATTGTCATTTTCTTATTCTTCTTGAAGTGTCTTCTAGTTTTGTAAGCCTAAGGAATTGCCTATGCAACATTCAAAGACTTTAAAGTTTATCAAATGGATGTAAAGTCAGCTTTTCTGAATGGCGACTTGAAGGAAGAAGTTTACATAGAACAACCTGAAGGATTTAATCTTTCAGATAAACCAGACATGGTATGCAGATTGAAGGAAACACTCTATGGTCTTAAACAGGCCCCAAGAGCTTGGTATGAGAGACTTGATGGTTATCTTACACAGATTGGATTCAAGAAAGGTGCAACAGATTGTAACCTATTCACAAGAGAGACACCTGATGGATTACTACTAGTTGCTATATTTGTTGATGACATTATCTTTGGAGGTAATGACAAGCTTAGTACAACATTTGTAAAACAAATGTAGATGAATTTGAAATGAGCATGATTGGTGCTATAAAATACTTTTTGGGACTAAATGTAAAGCAGAAAAATAAAGGTATATTCATTAATCAGTCAAAATATGTGAAAGAAATATTGAAGACCTTCAAAATGGAAGACTGTAAGCCAGTATGCACACCTATGATAATAGGAAGCAAGATTTCAAAAGATGATGATTCCACAACAGTTGATAAGACATTGTACAAATCTATGATTGGAAAACTCATTTATCTAACTCAATCTAGACCTGACATATCTAATGCAGTTGGCATTGTT
>MU226817.1:889838-903144 GCA_018584345.1 Thuja plicata
CCTAATGGCAATCAAGAGGATATTCAAATATCTAAAGGGAACTATAGACTATGGTTTATGGTATCCTAAATCAGAGAATGTACAACTTCATGTGTATACAGATGCAGATTGGGCAGGTTGTATTGATAATAGGAAGAGTACTTCAGGAGGAGAAATATTTCTTGGAGACAGGTTGGTTTCTTGGACAAGAAAGAAGCAGAACTGTATTTCTCAGTCTACAGTAGAAGCCGAATATGTTGCAGCAACACTAAATTGTTCAACCATGGTTTGGATAAAGCAGATGGTTAAAGACTTTGGTATTCAGATTGATTATCCTATTTTTATTCACTGTGATAACACTAGAACTATTAACATGTCTAAGAACTCTATGATGCATGCAAAGACAAAACACATAGAGATCAAGTACCACTTTCTAAGAGAAAAAGTTGCAGAGAAAGAAGTGAAATTGGATTATGTGAGCACCAAAGGACAGTTGGAAGATATTTTCACAAAACCTTTATCAAAGGATACTTTTGAGTATCTCAGAGATAAATTGGGAGTAATTCCCTCTCCTGAGTCTGATTAGATAAATCAACAAGTACATTAGTCATGTGTGAATGATGAATGGTTGACTACTCTACTTCTGGATTAGTACCTATGCCTAATTGTTTATGGCGCCCTTTGCCATTGATGTTGAAGGGGGAATATATAGTAAAGGGGAGCATATACTCTGGGAGAGTATAAAAATAATCAGAAGAACTAGAGCAGTGTAGAGGAATCCTTCATGAGGATATTGAGAGGATTGTATAAGAAAGAGGACACCATGAACAAAGGATGTTTTTAATATCATATGTTTCCATCAATGTCAAAGGGGGAGATTGTTGGAGATTTGTTTCTGTACAATTGATTGATTGTATGTTTGTCCTTGATGACAACATATAATACACAGTAGTGTTTCTGTATGTACTTATCAGAATGATGATATCCAGCCTTGCATGGTTAGATACATGTTGAAGACATGTTTATTATGTTATGTTCATCCACGTAGATCCAGATATGATGTTTAAGTCAAGTTGTGTAATTCTGTTATTGGCAGTTACAGTTCTGGAAGAGTATCTGTACAGAGCCGACGTATGTAACATGTTTCTTGAGTTGCACCTGTCTTCAGCATATGCATGTGTATATTCATGATTAGTTATGAGTTTATGATAATAATCTAAAGGTGCCAAACATGTTTTAGGAAGATTGCAAAGTTAGAGTTAATTCGGTGAGGTCGACTTAGTGAAGCGTCGCGTCTATTCAGTTTGTGTTGCGCTGACTTAATATTGTTTGCATGCTTAGTAGAGCCGACAAGGATGTTATGAAGAGTTTTCTTATAGGTCCCATGATCTCATACTTTGAGGAAGATACTTACAGCAAGTCATTTGTTATACGCTAAGTGTGAATGATACAAAAAAGATAGAAAATGTTCAGAGTAGAATATCAGCTGTGGTTCATTCATCAAGAGTCTATGTGTTGAAGAAGTAGAAGATTAGAATACACTGGAACTGATCAAGACAATAGGTCTACTCTAAAATTCATCATTAGATATAGTGCATAGCTTTTCTATAGAAGGTTGTAGCCTTCACCATTGAAGCATTGAGCTTTTGGATAGTGAGTCCACCCCCCCTAACAGGGTTATTTGTAAAAGACTCCTAATAGGGTCTGACCCTTAACCAGGTCACTATACTTATTGCTTTGTAAAGAACAACTCCTAACAGGGTTGCAAGATCTTCTAATAGGGATTACTATAAACAAGCATAGTTCATTGTGGGTGCTAATTCACACCGGGGTTTTTACCATTTGGTTTCCCCGTAATCAAATTATGTATTGTGTACTGTGTTATCTGATTAAGAATTTACTTTATTGTATTCTAAAGTTAAGGAAGTAAAAAGAATTAAAATTACTGATAACTGATTCACCCCCCCCTCTCAGTTATCCTTTGGGACTATTCTAACAATTGGTATCAGAGCCAAGTACCTTGGAGAATAAGCCTAACAGCTTAAGGTAGATCAGATGTCTTACTTCAGAAAAGAGAGCCCTAAGTTTGATGGAGAAAATTATCTGGATCGGAAAAACAAAATGATAACACATCTACAGTGTGTTGGCTTTGAGATCTTTGAAATTTCTACACAAGAAGTTGCTATTCCATCTTTGAAAGATCTTGCAAAGGATGATGCTACTAACAAACAAAAGGAAACATTTACAAATAATGCAATCGCTAAAGAAGCCCTAATCAATGCCCTATCTGAAAATGAATTTTCTGAGATCAAGAAAATTGACAGAGCATACACCATATGGAAGTATTTAGAAGATATGTTTGAAGGAGATATTCAAGCAAAGAATGCGAGCAGGAAGACATGGAAAAAGAAATACAACAGTTTTGAGATGTTACCTGAAGAGAACAATAGAGCCTACAATCAAAGGATAAATGAAGCAGTCTCTGGAATCAGAAACAATGGTGGAGAAATATTAGAATAAGATATAATGGACAAGTTTCTAACTACCTTAACATCAGACTATGAAAAAAAGATAATCATTCTAGAGGAAACCATGCAATTCTCACAAGACGTCAAGAGAGAGACTTTGATCAGTAAAATATCTACATTTGAGATATCAAGATTGAAGACTGAACCTAAAAGTGAAACAAATTTCAAAGCCTCAGTCCATAGGAAGAAATCCTTACACATCTCTAGCCATAATGAGAAAGAAGAAGTTGATGAAGAACTAGAAGATATCATTGCTATGATTTCTAAAAGAGAAAAGAAAGGAAAAGGAAAATATGAAGGACAACTTCCATTCAAATGTTTTTCATGAAACAAGATTGGTCAATTTGCATCTAAGTGTCCCACAAGAGTCAAGAAGTTCAGATCTGATTACAAACCTAAATATAAGAAGGAATGCTACCATGCTGAAGAAGGTGTAACTGATGAAGACTCAGGAGAAGATGAAATTGGACTTGTTTCCCTTAGAGACATGGAAAAGTTGCTTGAGGAAATGGACATTGCAGATGAAAAGGAAGAACAAGAGTTAGCCCTAATTTCCAAAGCAGACATTAAAAATGATTGGATCATTGATAGTGGATGCTCTCATCACATGACAGGTGACAAAGATAGATTTTTTCATTTATACAAATACAAAGGTGGTATGGTTAGATTTGGAGATAACACTGCTAAACATATCATAGGCAGAGGTTCTATCACCTTGGATGGAAAGAACAAGAAAAATGATGTTCTATATGTTGCTGGATTACATCATAACTTGCTAAGTGTTGGACAACTACTTGAAAAAGGTTATCATTTGGAGTTCAAAGACAATAAGTGCATCAGGCTTCAAAACAAAAGGTAATTTTTTTTAGCTTAATTTTGATGTAAGTTGTTTTGTTGCAAAAGTGGATGACAGTTGGTCATGGCACAAGAGACTCTATCATATCAACTTTGATAACATAGTAAAGATAAGTAATGTCAAGGCAGTCAGAGACCTTCCAAGTATTACAAGACCAGTTGACACAATGTGTAGGGAATGTGTTATGGGAAAGCATGTGAGGAGTTCTTTTAGAAGCAAGCAGAACTCAGCTAAAAACAAATTGGACCTAGTGCATACAGATTTATGTGGTCCTACCCAAACAAGATCATACTACGGAGAAAGGTATTTTATTTTATTTGTTGATGATTTTTCAAGGATGATGTGGGTTGCGTTCTTAAAGGAGAAATTTGAAGCATTTGAGAGGTTTAAAATATTCAAAGCTAAGGTTGAGAATGAATCTGGATTAAAACTAAAATGTCTGAGATTAGATAGAGGATCAATTTTATGATTACTGTGAAGAAAATGGAATAAAAAGATAGTTGAGTGCTCCTATAAACCCTCCACAAAATGAGATTGCAGAAAGGAGGAACATGATTATACTTGATACAATGCGCACTATGATGATTGAAGGAAAAGTTGCACAGACATATTGGAGAGATGCAGTGAATACAACAGTCTATACTATCAACATAACTCAATTGAGGCCAGGCGTAGATATGACACCTATGAACTTTGGTTTGGTAATGTAGCTACAGTAAAGTATTTAAGAATCTTTGGCACCAAGTGCTATATCAAGAGAGATGATGGTGTTGGTAAGTTTGATGCCAGGAGTGATGAAGGTATTTTCCTTGGTTATTCTACAAAAAGAAAAGCATACAGATGTTTCAATTTGAGATTGAAAAAGGTAATTGAAAGTACTCATGTAAAAATTGATGAGAAGTTTATGGTTCAAGAGAGATACTATGAATATGCACCTATGATTGAAGATGAACCCAGGCCTAGCAGCAAAGATACGATTATTGAAGAAATGTTTGATTGCATTGATGTCTCATGCAATGACCCTGAATCAAGCAGAGAAGAATCATAGATTATAGAAGAAGAAGTAACACCTAAGGTTCCTAAATTCACATCTATATACCACTCTAAAGATGATATCATTGGAGATTAGAGAAATAGTGTTTTGACCAGATCAAAAGCAAAAAGCCTAGCAATGGATGAAGAGGTATGTTTACTTTCACAGATTGAACCTTTAAGTGTTGAAGATGCTTGTAATAATTCTGATTGGAAGAATGCAATGAAAGAATAATTAGATTAGATAATTAAGAATGATACATGGGAATCGGTCCCTAGACCCAGTGAAAAAAATGTGATTGGAACAAAATGGGTATTCAAAAACAAGATGAATGAAGATGATACAGTAGTAAGAAACAAAGAAATATTGGTATGTAAAGGATATGTGCAGAGAGAAGGAATAGACCACATTGACACCTTTGCCCCAGTGAGAAGACTGGAAGCCATTAAATTGTTCTTGGCCTATGCAACATTCAAAGACTTTAAATTTTATCAAATGAAGGTAAAGTAAGCTTTTCTGAATGGTGACTTGAAGGAAGAAGTTTACATAGAACAACCTGAAGGATTTAATATTTTAGATAAACTAGACATGGTATGTAGATTAAAGAAAGCACTCTATGGTCTTAAACAGGCCTCAAGAGCTTGGTATGAGAGACTTGATGGTTATCTTACCAAGATTGGATTTAAGAAAGGTGCAGTAGATTGTAACCTATTCACAAGAGAGACACCTGATGGATTACTACTAGTTGCTATATTTGTTGATGACGTTATCTTTGGAGGTAATGACAAGCTTAGTACAACATTTGTAAAACAAATGCATAATGAATTTGAAATGAGCATGATTGGTCCTATAAAATACTTTTTGGGACTAAATGTAAAGCATAAAAATAAAGGTATATTCATTAATCAGTCAAAATATGTGAAAGAAATATTGAAGACCTTCAAAATGGAAGACTGTAAGCTAGTATGCACCCCTATGATAACATGAAGTAAGCTTTCAAAAGATGATTCCACAACAGTTGATAAGACATTGTACAAATCTATGATTGGAAAACTCATTTATCTAACTCAATCTAGACCTTACATATCTAATGAAATTGGCATTATTGGAAGATTTGCAGTTGAACCCAAGCAGAATCACCTAATGGAAATCAAGAGGATATTCATATATCTAAAGGGAACTATAGACTATGGTTTACGGTATCCTAAATCAGAGAATGTACAACTTCATGTGTATACATATGCAGATTGGGCAGGTTTTATTGATGATAGGAAGAGTACTTCAGGAGGAGCAGTATTTCTTGGAGACAGGTTGGTTTCTTGGACAAGAAAGAAGTAGAACTATATTTCTTAGTCCACAGAAAAATCTGAATATATTGCAGCAGCACTGAATTGTTCAACCTTGGTTTGGATCAAGCAGATGGTTAAAGACTTTGGTATTTAGATTGATTATCCTATTTCTATTCAATGTGATAACACTAACACTATTAACATGTCTAAGAACCCTGTGATGCACACAAAGACAAAACACATAGAGATCAAGTACCACTTTCTAAGAGAAAAAGTTGCAGACAAAGAAGTGAAATTGGACTATGTGATCACCAAAGAACAGTTGGCAGATATTTTCACAAAACCTTTATCAAAGGATACTTTTGAGTATCTCAGAGAGAAGTTGGGAGTAATTTCCTCTCTTGAGTCTGATTAGATAAAGCAGCAAGTACATCAGTCCTGTGTGACTGATGAATGGTTGACTACTCTACTTTTCAAGTAGTACCTGTGCCTAATTGTTTATGGTGCCCTTTGCCATTGAAGTCAAATGGGGAGCATATACTCTGGGAGAGTATAAAAATAGTCAGAAGAACTAGAGTAGTGTAGAGGAATCCTTGATGATGATATTGAGAAGATTGTATAAGAAAGAGGACACCATGAACATAGAATGTTTTTAATATCATATGTTGCCATCAATGTTAAAGGGGGAGATTGTTGGAGATTTGTTTCTGTACATTTGTTTGATTATATGTTTGTCATTGATGACAACATATAATACATAGTAGTGTTTCTATATGTACTTATCAAAATGATGATATCCAACCTTGCATGGTTAGATACATGTTGAAGACATGTTTATTATGTTATGTTCATACACACAGATCCATATATGATGTTTAAGTCAAGTTGTGTAATTCTGTTATTGGCAGTTACAGTTCTGGAAGAGTATCTGTTCAGAGCCAACATATGTAACGTGTTTCTTGAGTTGTGCCTATCTTCAACATATGTGTGTATATATTCATGATTAGTTATGAGTTGATTATAGTCATCTAAAGGCACAAAACGTGTTTCAAGAAGATTGCAAAGTTAGAGTTAATTTGGTGAGGCCGACTTAGTGAAGCGTCGCGTCTATTCAGTTTGTGTTGCATGGACTTAATATTGTTTGCGTGCTTAGTAGAGCCGACAAGGATGTTATGAAGAGTTGTCTTACAGGTCCCATGATCTCATACTTTGAGGAAGATACTTATAGAAAGTCATTTGTGATACGCTAAGTGTGAATGATACGAAAAGAGACAAAAAATGTTCAGAGCAGAATATCAGTTGTGGTTCATTCATCAAGATTCTATGTGAAGAAGAAGTAGAGGATTACAATACACTAGAACTGATCAAGACAACAAGTCTACTCTATAGTTCATCATCAGATATAGTGCATATCTGTTCTATAGAAGGTTGTAGCCTTCACCATTGAAGCAGTGAGCTTTTGGACAGTGAGTCCACCACCCCTAACAGGGTTATTTGTAAAAGACTCCTAACAAGGTCCAACCCTTAACCAGGTCACTATACTTATTTCTTTGTAAAGAACAACTCCTAACAGGGTTGCAAGATCTTCTAACAGGGATTACTATAAACAAGTATAGTTCATTGTGGGTGCTAATTCCCACCGGGGTTTTTACCATTTGGTTTTCCCGTAATCAAATTGTGTGTTATGTACTTTGTTATTTGATTAAGCATTTAATTTATTGTATTCTAAAGTTAAGGAAGTAAAAATAATTAAAGTTACTGATAACTGATTCACCCCCCTCTCAGTTATCCTTTGGGACTATTCTAACACTGCCCTGGCTATCCTAGGATCGTGATGTGTCTGTCCTGGTACTACAAACATTTTGTTTAATGTGTTTTACGTGAGTGTTTACTTAAACAACAACAACAAAAAAAACAACAATCAAATGACCTGGAAAACTATAAACTTTGGATATTTGCCTATCTTGTCTTGTCTGAAACTCTGTCAAAATTCTATCAAAACTCTGTCAAATTTGTTTCAAAAACTTGTTGAAACTTGGTCTTTCATAGGTCTATCCTACTACATTTAGTCTATTCTAAAATTTTCACTGTCATAAGCTTCTGCTAGTTCACATGCAACTGCAATCTATAGTTATTCTAACCTATCTCTATCTTGAAATTTGATGTTGTTACACTTGTCCAATTGACCGAGTCCTTTGTTCAATCTTAGCATCTTTGTCTGCACTGTCCTTGTTCTGAGTTGTGAGAGCAGGTTTGTTAACCTTGACTAAAGATCAGAGAATTTTTCTCTCATTCTCAGTTGGACATTTATCTCTTAGTCTCTTTGGTCTTGGACTTGGATAACACTTTAGGTATCATCACAGTGTCGGTCAAGCGAATCAACTTATTTATGCCTGTGTAAACTAGAAGTCATTTTAAGGAACTCTGGAAATCTATCAACTTGCTGTCCAAATTGCTATTTTGCTGTGAAGGTTCTATCTGAATTTTCACACATCTGCATTCTCATCAACATCATCACTAGTCTGTCTTTGACTGCAATCTGTTCACACTCTGACTCGTTGCTATTTTGATATCTAAATTTGTTGTGCTAGTCCAAGTGACCCACTATCTATTTCAATCTTATCATCTATGTTTGCGTTGTCCTTATCCTGAGTTGTGAAAGTAGGTTCGTCAACCTTGACTCAAGATCAAAGTCATTGCTATCTCTATCTTAGTTGGACATTATCTCCTTTGTCCTTTGGTCTTGGACTTAATCAACACTTTAGATATCACTTCAATACCTATCAATCAATCAATCGATTCATCATACCCTCTTCAATCTTTTAAGAAAGCGCACATTCAGACAATCTTACAATCTCTAAAAGAAAAGAAGAGATTCTTAGGGCAACTTTATTAAAACAACTTCAAACTTTGGAATCTGAACTCCACCGATTAAAGAAGGAAAAGGATACTTCATCTGATGAATCCTCATTAAGATCAACCTGTCCTTTGTTATTCAATCATGATTCTTATATCTCCACACTTCCTTCCAACATGGATAAATCTTGGTATGACAATCCCATCTTTGATCAAGAACAGTTTTATGACATTCACAACTTTGATCAAGAGAATGTAGAGGAAGTTATGACAACATTAGATAAAATCCTTTTCTATCCGCAAAAGAAGGATATTGCAAGTCAAGAAGCGTCTATTTATCCTTTAGAGAGAATCTTTACTCCTTTGGGACAATCTTATCAATCATCATTGAAGGAACTTCTTGAGCATAATCTCATCACATTGCCTCTAGCCACATCATGTGGATTCAGATTCTTAAGTAACTATTGTGCATATCATCGACATAAAAAGCACAAAACTTCATAGTACATGGAGTTGAAACATAAAATCCAAGATTTCATAGATGATGACATAATCGAAGTGGAAAATGCTAATGAATCATCTAGTGAAGATACTAATCTCAAGCATGATCAATATCAGGAATCCATGTCTAGCAACGGTTCCCATATCACATCTACTTCCTCCACCATTTCTCCATCTCCTAAAGCTTCATCATCTATATCAAGGATTGAACCTAATGATGACTATGTCTACCCTCAAGGACTACCTCTAAAAGAGATCCAAGCTAATCCGTATACGACTGCAAGTCCTTCTCAGGCTTTAAAGATCATAGACCCAAGCTTCCATGTGCTTCAATGCTTATCATGCCTACTCAAAATGATACTCCATTAGCCTTTCAAGAATACCTCATTCATATCAAAAGTCTCACCTCATCCATAGAAGTGGCTCCATGTCAAGAGGAGAATCCACAATGTGAAGAAACAAATATCAGCACTGATCATGATCAAGACACCATCCATCCTTATCCAATGGTTGACCAAATTCACACATCTCAAGGGTCTCATGATGATCCTTTCATCCCATTCCATTTCTCCACACCTCCTATATCTTGTCCATCTCCCAAGAAAGATCAAGATATCGTTTCCACCATCTCTACCGTGCTTATTGAAAAACAAGAGAAAGGTACCCTTTGTACACCATCTAATAATCCTTGTCAAGATCAGAGCATCCCATCATCTCCTTGTCATGCTCTTCCATATCCAAAAACTATCATTCCTCAAAATCCCTTGCATAGCAATAAATCCAATCAAGCTTTAGATTCTCCTATCAAAATTACTCATATCGAAGCTACGCATGCTCCTATTGATATACAGATGAATTCTAAAGAGAAGAGCCTTGGTCATGCAAATCACTCTAAAGATGTTGATATCCCTTCCACACCTTATATCCCTCCATTCAAATGTAAGAATTATCCTTCACTATCCTCCAAATCAATCTCTGGTCCTCATATTGCAAAGCTACAACCATCAAACCTGCCATCTGTATTGGGTCCTTATGTCCCTCCATCCACCATGCCTATTACTACTAGATTATCATCCACTTCCACTATCCCCTATCAAGATCAACAAAGACATACATCCTTGAATTCTCCCTATCACCCAATCCATATGAACCAGTCATATCAACCTCATTCATCCATAAATCCTAAGTCTTTTGGAAGTAATTTTGATGTGCAACGAAAAAATCAGAAATACAAGAATCCACTTACATATGAAGATCACTATGTCCCATCTAATCGACATGTGACTACAAAGAAAAAGGAAATATACAAGAGACCACAAGGGTCCACTAAGAAAATATAGGTTCCTAAATCCATCATAGAAGAATTGTGTTTTAAATCCAAGCAAAGAATAAAATCAAAGAAAATATGGGTTCCTAAATCTATTATGGAAGAATTGCATTCTAAATCATCCAAAAGAAAAAGAAAATCAAAAGCTGCGTGGATTCCCAAGGCTCTTCAAAAATACTTGGATACAAAAACAAAATCAAAAGTTATGTGGATTCCCAAGTCTATCTTAGAAGACTTGAAAAAAAAAGAAAATTTAGAGTTGGCATCCAAGAATCCAAAGTCTTCCACTTCATCTCCATCTAAACATCTCCCATCTTCTAACTCCATCTTGGGTCCTCGCATACCAAGATCCATATCTACTCATCCATCAACATCTCAAGCTATTCCATCCACTTTTCCTCCATTCGTCCACTACCCTTCAAGGGGCGTGTCAATGTTGATCTTATCACCATACCCTATCCAATATCCTACACCTACCTCTTACCCATCCATCTCATATCTGTCTATCCCTCTTATCCAATCCACCGCATAAATCCTTGGCTACCATCTCCCTTATCCTCCATTGGTTATCTTGGCTTTGAATTCCTTGATACTGGTGTACTCTTGCAATATCAACTGGAAACAATGTTCTGGTCATCATGGCTTTTGTGCCCTGGTGCTTACATTCGTTTCCTACATTTTATCCGATGAAAGTCATATTCATATCCTTATGGTCGCAATGGCACCAGTAAGGATTGTATCGACTCCGATGTTCCAAAAATGGTCAATGATGATGATTATATGATGGGTCTCACAACCATGTCCTAGGTCTTTCATCTAGCATAAAATTGCATTTTCATCCTAGACTTGCATTGTGGCAGCAATTCGATGTTCACTTCATTGCGTTCTCCTAGATTTTTTACGTTGCAAAGTTCTTCTTCAGAGTACTGGTTTCATCACGATTGCACAAGTGTTCGCTCCTCGCTCTCACTCTTCAAAAGTGGCTATGTCAACCAATTTGAATCCATTTTCGGGATCGAAATCAAAATCAAAATCTGACACTCCTATATAGCTCAAAATTGCATTTTAAAATTTTTGGGACCGATGCGATCGGATGCTTGTGCAGTCGATTTGCTAACATCGCTTTCTTGTCAGAATCCTGTCTAATCAACATTTTCTCAAATCTTTGACTTTTTCCTCAAAAGTCAACTTTAGTCAACCCTAGTCAAACTTGGTCAATTGGACCTTGAAATCACTCGAAATTGATTCTAAATCTTCCAAATTCTTCTGTAATCTATTCTGAGTTCTTCTTGATCCCCGACTCAACATATATCTGCTATTTCTCACTCTCCATCATCATATGACATGTCATCTTTCCATTTCGCTCCCGAGGGGGTAGGATAATTACATCATTAAATCTATTCCAATTAATCCGATCTGAATTTAAAAGTCCTCATTGCTAGGGGCATCTCATCACTTGGGGCATGTTCAGTTTTTCATACCTCACAGTCAAAACTGGGCGTTCCATGACTTTTAATCAATAGTGGCATCTTTGTTCCTTACATCTTGTCATCTATTAGGTATCAGGGCATTCTAACCCGGATTCCCAAGGATCAAGCTTCATTCTGGAGATGATTCTTGAAATCTCAATCTATTAAGTATCTGAGCAATCTAACTTAGATTCTTGAGGATCAAGCTTCATTCTAGAGACGATTCTCGAAAACTCATCTATTAAGAATTGGGACAACCTAACCTGGATCCCTAAGGATCAAGCTCTGTTCTGGAGATGATTCTGAATCTCTATTGACTATCTTTTGGGACAGGTATCGGGGTAATCTAACCTTGACTCCTGAAGGTTGAGCCTCGTTCTGGGGACAGTCTTGTTAAAGATATCAATCTAACCAGTGTCTGGGAAATCTAACCTAGATATTGGGGGACTAAGCTTCATTCTAGAGATAGTCCTAAAACCTCTATTGACCATCTTTTTGGACAGGTATCAGGGCAATCTAACCCTAACTCCTAAAGGTTGAGCCTCATTCTAGGGACAGTCTTGTGAAAGATATCAAATCTATTAGGTATCGGGGCATTCTAACCCAGATCCCTGAGGATCAAGCTTCGTTCTAGAGATGATTATTGAAATCTTAATCTATTAGGTATCAGGGAAATCTAACTCGGATCCCTGAGGATCAGGATTCATTCTGGAGATGACCCTCGAAAACTCTACTTGACCGACATCTCAGAAACATAACCTAGACTTTAGAGAGTTAAGCTATGTTCTGGAGATGGCTCTGAAATCTTCATCAATCACTCTTCGCATCACCAATGTTCAAATCTATTCTTTTGTGCTTCAGGCATCACACTATTCTTTGAATCAACGCGCTACTCACACATCAATTCAAAGAGGGACAAAATGTAACACCCCAAAATTGGCATCTTGCAACCCTAACCAATTTTGTTGTATTTGTTATTCTTCTGGATCATCAAAGTCCTATTGTACTAGGCAATTCTGAGTTTTGACCACTAGTAGAATTTGGAAAATAAATGACTAAGTGACTAAAACTTTTAGTCACGTGACTAAAAGTTTTAGTCACATGACCAAAACTGATCATATTTGGCAAATAAATGACCAATTTGGTCATCGGGTAAAATCACAACTAAAATGACTAAATAAATGACCAATTTGGTCATCAGGTAAAATTACCAAATAAATGACTAAATAAATAGTTTGAGGGGTTTTTCCTTTTTGGTTCCACAATTTCATTCATTTTATTGTGAGACCCTGTTTTCATCAAACAAATTTTCAGTCATGACTTACTATTTCTAATTGGTTGCTCATCTCATGTCTAAAAACAAATTTGACTTGCATCTAATATTAGATCTTCAAATCAAATTAGATTTTGGTTACACGTGTGAAATATTTAACCCTTAAACCTGTTACCTATTTTTTTCTTTAAAGTG
>MU226817.1:919582-931297 GCA_018584345.1 Thuja plicata
ATTATTAAATAAATATCCTCATTTCAATAATTGAATTTAAATATTCAGATAATTGAGAAAAACATATTTATGAGGTCATACTTTATTTATTTAATTAAATATTCTCTCAAAAATCTTCTCTTCAGTTTAGAAATAGAAGTTTTGAAATAACTGTGCTTTAAAGAGAAAAAAACAGTTAAAGAAAGAAAATAGTTAAAGCAAAGGGAAAACAATTTATTGTTTTCTTTTAAAGAAAGCTTTCTATTTTAAACTGACTTTTCTATTTGTTTTATTTCAAAAAGGAAACTTTCTATTCTGACCACCTCTGAGTCTATAAAAGAACTCTCATTCCTCATTCAAAACCCCTGGAAAAAATATGCATTGTTAGAATACTAAATTGTTGCTACATTTTATCATCTCATTTCTAGTTAAAAGCTTTCATTTGCAATAGAATAATTTCAATTTCTTAGAATAATTGCATTGAAATCATGTCTTAGATTAATCTTGCATCTTCTAATTCTTAGAATAATTTGGCATTTGCATTGCATTCATGGAGAAAAATCCTTCATTCTTAGATCGGTCTATGGTTGTGAGACTCTCGTTCCGAGAGCTATTTCGAAACCCCATCTAGATAGAAGGCAACAGGTCGAATCATACAGGCATGCAAGATGAATAAATCATATTCACTTTTGTATGTGACTGATGAACAAGGACTATGTTGAAGTGTATGGTTGAATAATAAGGCCAATTTTACCACATCTCTCTTTCTCTCTCTCTCTCTCTCTATGTAATGTCCCCATTTTTAGGCACATGGGATTATCTTATTTTGTGACCCTCATAGGTTAATCAAGATGTTGAAGGGGGTTGTGTGGCAGAGCTAGTGGTCAGTTTCCACTCTGGAGGTTTGTGATGCCAGGATCGCTCTTCGTTTGAGTTAGATTGACAGACTTACTATTTATAGTAAGTGTTATTTTTGGGTGATAGTCATGATTGCTATTTTTAGTAGGGCACTTGTGCATTGATATCAGTGGGGTTGTGAATTCATTTGTAGAGTTTCTAGTTTGAGTGGCTTACTATTTATAGTAAGTCTATTTGTGGCTAGTTAGTATTTTTGGATGACACTCAGGCACGCAGGTTCAGTTGATGCTCCCGATTCTTGTTGATTGGAGTTATTTGCGTATGATTATTTAATTAAGTTTATTTCATTAAATAATCATTATTTTCCTAAGTCAATGATTAATTATATGAGCTCATGAAAAGGTTATATTATATTAAGTCAAAGGGGAGTTATGAGATTATATTATAAAGTGTTCTTTTAAGTAAAAAGTGTGAAGTGGAAGTTAGGGTTCGATTTGTAAAGAAGACTTTATAAAGGCTTCAAGGGAAAAATTGAATTCATTGATTATGCTATTTATTATATATGTTTTGGTCTTTGAATTTGTTAATGGTGGAGATAAGGGTTTGGAGTTGGAGTTGTTGAAGAATTGTAAATTCTTCTTGCATTGGCACATATAGATGGTGATTTTTATACCTGTGATTTGTGTTCTCATGAGGGTCCGATTCAGCATCATTAGTGTTGGAAATCACAACATGTGGATGTTGGAATGTGTGAAGGTAAACTATGGCATGTACAATTGATTGTTGTTAATAAATTCAGTGTCGGAGCCTCCAATGCAACCGTTATCTTCCTTGATATTCACGGTCTATATCTTGTGCATGGAGATGGAAATTTGAGTTGCGACCAGTATTGAAAAGCAACCGCCACCTTCCCTATGACTTGCGGCCAGTGTTGGAGCAGCAGGAAGGAAGTCCACATTAAACTTAATTCAATAATGGTGGTTTGCATTGTAATTGTTATTTGTTTTGAAGCATGTCAATGACAACATTTGTTAATCAAAAGAGCTATGTGCATAGTTTACAGAGTTATTTGAATTACTTGCATTGTATTAATTTATTTTATCAAAACAATATATTTGCAAACCATCAAACTTTAAGAATTCATTAATTTGGTGTTAGTTGAGGGTGAGAGCTAGGCATGCTCTTTACAATATAATCAAAGCAATTTTCTTGCCATCTTGTTGGGTTAAGGTTCATTAAGCTTAATTGTTAGACTTAAGTGATCAACACTTTAGTTATTTTTGCAGTCATGGACAGATGCAGAAAATCTGGAAAATATGGAAACAGGTTAGATACTTTATCTGAGTTAATAAAGCAAACAAATGCCTTAGTTAAGGATACGGAGAAACTTGCTAAATGAATTGTAAATTCATGTCAGTTTTCTTGTCACTTTGAGATGGTTTTCTTTTTCTTGCAAATTGTGAGAGAATGGAATCACTTAGTGGTTTACTTTGATGGCTTCTTTGGCAATTTTTTCTTGGATTTTAAATCCCTAGCCACAATCTAGAGATTGAGCATTATCTAAGGAAGAAATCTGCAATGTTGAGAATTGGTGTGAGTTTATTTGCATCAATCTCCATTCCTTTCATAGCTGCGGCATACATACATCACGTGATCTATACTTCCACAATGATTTGGCGGAGTGAATGTGCATTTCGTAAGGGGTTACCTTCTGTTCATTATTGGGTGTTAATATTCATTGTGAGCAGCCACACTTCTTCATATTAACCGCAACCAACATTAAACTGTTGGAGAAAATATTCAGGTTATCATTTATAATTTATCTTTTGCAATGTAATTCTTGGAATAAGTGAAGTTTGAATGAGGGGTTTAGTAATTCAGATTTTTACTTTCCTTTGCAATCCATGTTGTAATGTTTCCTTATCAATTTGAATAAAAAATTAAAAATTGAAAGTCTTGTATCTTGAAGATAACTAAACATTGCAAAATTAACATAATTTTCTTATGAGAAATCAGAATTTGGTTTTAATTGAGGGTAAGAGCCAGGGAGGCTCTTTGCAGAGGTATTAGAGAAACTAAGGCAAACACTGGAAAGATTAAATGTACCACTTTTAAATCTGACAACTGTCGATAGGGTGACAGATTATTTGGCTTCTTTGTTCAATAGTCCTCTTCATAGAGAAGATATGAGGAGAGACGTGAGTATTATACAAGTGAGACATCTAGAGATCTCCATGATGAGTTTTCAATATCTTCTGATTTTGTGGGAGATGTTCCTATACTTAGTGGACTAGCCACTAGTCCTATTTGCACACTAGAGGGTGGTGATTAGTTATAGGGACATGTGGATGTGCCTGAATTGTTGGCAGATAGTGGTACTGAGTTTCAGCATCTTGAGCCTACTAGAGTTGGTGACACAGATCAGGCTGGTGACATGTCTACTTTCATTAATGACATTCTTACATCAAATGGTAGTAGTATCAGTGATACAAGGTCTGATTTTCCAGACACCAATCCTTTATGTGAGCCTATTGATGATGTCATGGATAGTATGAGAGTGGAGGATGTTGTAGATACCACTAGGGATTCTGAAACCGTGGATGATGGTGTTATTTTTGAGGATTGCAAGGAGTATTTGAGCTACGATAGCTCAGATGTTTATGATAGTTATCACAATGTGGAGTCAGTACAGGAGACTACAGTCTTTTTCTGTACTGAGGATGCAAGCGTGGAGTCACCCAGTGATGACACTAAGGAGTGGAGTGGTATAGATGAGTCAGGTGACATAGGCTCATGCCATAGTGTAGAGGATTCAAAAGAGGACATTGAGTCATGTATGCAGCTAAAGATAGTAGAGGGGTCTTAGATAGAGGATGTTGATACTAGCATCGCAGATACCTTTGATGTTGAGTGTGAGGATGATGTGGGCTGCAATGTGTTTGGTTTTCTATATATGACATTGGGTATTGACTCAAAGTTGTCATTCGGTGGTGGTGGGTTCCAAGATACTTTTCTACAGGGACTCACATATGAGAATGGGGAAGCATATGAGTGGTAGGAGTTTTTTTCAGCTAGAGATTCCATTCCTTTAGATGAGGTTATTCCTTCAGTGACACATGAGGATGACTCTTTTTGTATTGAGTCATGTTTGATTTATCAGATCTTGGGGGAGGACTCTGATTTGTTAGTGAGTGAGGATGGATCCCAGAATCTAGATTGTCATGTGGTTACAGAGGATGAGGTAGCTGAGGATTGTGATGAGTTAGATTTAGCAATAGCTTCCTCAGGGGTAGATGTGGATGTGTCCGATGTCAGTACTCAGTTTGTATATGTGTGCTCAAATGATAGTACACAAAGATTCGGTGATCTTGAGGGGAGTTTGTTGGATACAAATTCCTTCCATAGTGTGGACAGCACAGTGGATATTGTGCATAGGAGACCCATTGTGCAGAGTCATCATGTGACTAGTTAGTTGAGAGTCAGTGAGAGAGACATTTCTTCTACTCTCAAGAATTTTGATGCCGCTTGTCAGTTGTTGGTTGTTTATTTTTGGGATGCTCCTATGGAAGATGAGCACGGTGGTGGTTACCTTTCCTTGACATAGATTCATTCCTTGCGGGAGGCTGTCAGGATTTTGAGACAGGATTATTTATAGTTGGTAGCTGACAAAGATCACCTAGTTGAGTGGGGGAGTATGACATATGAGGTGCTAATGGACATAGATAATGAGGTGAGTGAACTTACTTAGGAGCTCACAACAACCTTTGAGGCTTTAGAGGGAATTCAATTGGCTCTTCAGGAGTTGCAATTGCAGTTGGGAGAGGTGACAGTGGAGTTGGACCAGATTCAGTCTTTTCCAACCATAGATCCAATTCAGTTGCATATAGTAGAGGTTGGTGGCGACTCAGCTTCCACAATTAGTAATGATGGATGTGTTGGGGACATAGTTACTTCCATATTTGAGACAAATGCAGTTGAGGTGTGTGCTTCAGTGGAGGACAAAACATGGAGTTTTGGGGTATCAGGTTCTCTAGTTGTTAGCACAATTCCAGATGATACAGATCAGGTTGTTGAGAGTCCTGAGGTAGTAGGAGTAGATTTGTTAAAATATTGTGTGCAAGTTTTTGAAACAACTCCCTTTAATCTACATGATATGGACATGATATCATCTAGTTTGGGAAATAGTTGTCATGGTGATTTTTTTTCTTCTATCGTAAGCAAATATATTCCTTTGTCTCATACAACTGATCATGATAGGCAGTTAGTAGTGCCACAATTTTTGAGGGATCAGTTGTGGATTGCAGGGGAGCAAGTTGATGCTGATTCTTATAATTTATACTTCATAGAGTCATTTATGGAGTACTTTCTTGAGAGTCCAGTTTTGCAGGAGGGACCCTTCAGGACTTCTAAGGGTACACTTATCTGGGGTTCTCGCGGTATTCAATTGTTAGTGGGGAAGATTGTAGATACCTTGACTACCATGCTTCCTAATCAGGATTGTGTGGTTGGGTTTTCTAAGTGGGTTACCCAGGACCCTGTCCAACCAGTTGTTGGGAGTCAGAGATAGGAGCCCTCTCTTGATTGTCAGTTGATTTTTGATGAGCGTCAAATAGGGATTGAAACATTTCACAATGATTACATAGTGAGGAGTGCTCATTACTTCTCTTTTGACCCACTGATTGAGGACTTGTTTGTGCATCAGTGTGGGTTGGCTCTAGAGTTGTATCATCCTTATTGGGATGGGTTTTCTCCATCTATAGTTGATGGGGTTCGTTACTGCAAGTTAGCAGGAGTTGACTTTCAAGGTTAGTACATCAAGGATGGTTTTACAATGGATGGATATCTGGATTACAGGAGTACTCAGGGAACATTGTTAGGGTGTGCAGGGAGCTCTAGTTTGTTAGATGGTTTTGGATATCCATTTTTCCTTGTTGAGGATGGTTGTGGGTTTCATCTCTACTGGCTTTTAGGTAGTGACAGGTTTGGCACTGTGGATTGTGTGGGTCACTATGGTTGGCAAGGTTTTAGTGTGTTTCGGTTGGCTTAGTGGATGGTGATTTCATCATAGGAGTTGGAAGGTGATCACAGGGACATTACTCCATTTTATCCTTAGGATCCGGGTGGACTTCTATATTTTTTTTCTGAGATTGCTTGGGGACAAGAAACTTCAGGGAGGGAGGACTATAATGTCCCTATTTTTAGGCACATGGGATTATCATATTTTGTGACCCTCATAGGCTAATGAGGATATTGGCGGGGTCGTGTGGCAGAGCCAGTGGCCATTTTCCACTCTGGAGGTCTGTGATGCCAGGATTGCTCTTCGTTTGAGTCAGATTGACAGACTTAATATTTATAGTAAGTGCTATTTTTGGGTGATAGTCATGATTGCTATTTTTAGTAGGGCACATGTGCATTGGTATCAGTGGGGTTTTGAAGTCAGTTGCAGAGTTTTGAGTTTGAGGGACTTACTATTTATAGTAAGTCTATTTGTGGTTAGTTACTATTTTTGGATGACACTTAGGCACACAGGTTCAGTTGATGCTCCTGGTTCTTATTGATTCGAGTTATTTGCATATGGTTATTTAATTAAGTTTATTTAATTAAATAATCATTATTTGCCTAAGTCAATGATTAATAATATGAGCTCATGAAAAGGTTATATTATATTAAGTCAAAGGGGAGTTATGAGCTTATATTATAAAGTGTGCTTTCAAGTGAAAAGTGTGAAGTGGAAGTTAGGGCTCGATTTGTAAAGAAGACTTTATAAAGGCTTTAAGGGAAAAATCAAATTCATTGATTATGCTATTCATTATTCATGTTTTGGTCTTCAAATTTGTTAATGGTGGAGATAAGGGTTTGGATTTGGAGTTGCTGAAGAATTGTAAATTCTTCTTGCATTGGCACTTAGAGATGGTGATTTTTATACCAGTGATTTGTGTTCTCATGAGGGTCTGATTCAACATCATTAGTGTTGGAAATCACAACATGTAGATGCTGAAATGTGTGAACGTAAACTGTGGCATGTATAGTTGATTGTTGTTAATAAATTTAGCGTGGGAGCCTCTAATGCAATCATTATCTTCCTTGCTAGCCTTGGTCTATAACTTGTGTGTGGAGATGGAAATTTGAGTTGCGGCCAGCATTGAAAAGCAGCCACCACCTTCGCTATGACTTGTGGCGAGTGTTGGAGCACCAGGAAGGAAGTACAGGTTAAACTTAATTCAATAATGATGGTTTGCATTGTAATTGTTATTTATTTTTTAAGCATGTCAATGACAATATTTGTTAATCATAAGAGCTATGTACATAGTTTACAGATTTATTTGAGTTGCTAGCATTGTATTAATTTATTTTCTCAAAACAACATATTTGCAAAACATCAAACTTCAAGAATTCATTAATTTGGTGTTAGTTGAGGGGGATAGTCTCTCTCTCTCTCTCTCTCTCTAAGAAGATCTATTGTACATTTTTTAATCATCTTAGCTCAGTATCATTTCCTAGTGAACTATATTTATTTATCTCTCTATGGAAGTACTTGCATTCACAATGTTGGCTTGGGAGCATTGCTCCAACAACAAACACAATGATTTCTTTTATTCCCATGTGATAGCTATCATTATTAATTATACCAGTGGGTTCTCTTCAAATCTTGGAAAACACCACCTCCCATCATTATGTGCTTATACTATTGCATATACTACTTCAAAAAGGGTGATATTGAGTTATTCGACCCCCCTTCATGGTTGTTACTCTTTGTTTACCACCCTCTTACCTCCTCTCACACTCCATTTTTATTGGAGTTGGGTGTCGATCCCCATCCTCCACATTGCCCTTAAAAAACTGAAATAAGATCTTTTTATCTTCCTATTGACATCTTCCCACCTCAGTAGCTTCTACAAATTTCTCCCATATCCCATACTCTCGTTCTTTGCTTTAAGATTAGGAGGTGACTTTTCTTCTCCACCAGTTTGATTTTTCTCTCTTCGCCACAAACTTTGTCTCTTCAACTTCTCTTCCTACTTGTGTTTCCTTACCTACTCCTCTTCTCCACAGTCTATCTACTCCCCCCCTTTCACCTTCATTTCATCCTTTGTCTTTGTTCTCCCCCTAGCTGTGCAACTCCTTTTTCTTTCTTGCTCCCGCTACAATTTTTCATAGGTGTATTATTCCCCGTCTCACAACCTCCCCTCTTTACTTCATGCATGGAGATAATTTATTTTCTTGCTAGTGCTATCCCTTCTCCATTCACGTACTACCCAAATGGTTCACATCAAGAAATTATTCAAGATAAATTTTTTATTTTATGTACCTTATGCAACCACTTTGTGCCACTTTGGTAGGATATGAAAAACAACAAATCTCATCTTTCACTATGACTCGTACTCCATCAAGAACTAATAGTGGCTTGCTTGATTATAGCATGATGTTCACTCCGAAGATTGTTTTATAATGTCTATAGAATTGTAAATTATAAAAATAAACATTTGTAGGGGTTAAAATGGATTGTTTAACAAAAAATAGAAGGAATCGTTCTACAAACTTTGTTATTTGAATTTGTTTGAAATTCTTGAAAGTGTTTCACACTAAAGGCATTATATTTTTCCATTAGTATAATTAAGGAAAAACATGATTTGCACCATCGTTTTACTCTACACCGACAGACAGGGCACAACACTACTCGACGCCAAGGTTACCCGACAAACACTATTCAATGTTATCCAATGACAAAAAGGTAAAGGAAACCCGATGAGTAACAATAGTGCAACCCGACAGAACAACAAAGAGAGGAAACCGACAGAAAAAGGGAACCTGATGAACAATTCAACAAAGGAACGCCGACAAACTTCAAGTTCAACCCAACGACCAAGAACCGACAGTCAGTTACATCCTGCAAAAAGTGGATCTGACTTTCCACGTTAGATAAATCACTGAATTTGTATTTATAGCTTCTTGATTTAATTTTAAAACCATTATGTGTGGAGGAAGCAATGTATTTAATATTGTTTTAATTAGTTTTACTGATTTAAAACATGCAAACTAAAGATCAAGGTCAAGTTGTAAACCTTGGATCTAAGAGTTAACATTGTAATGCGTGATTCCAAGATAGGTCAAATACTTGTATAAATAGGTGCTCAATCTATTGAGAATGAGAGTTGTTCAATGAAGATTGTAGCCATAGAGAGAATCTAGAGACTAGACAAGAAAATTCATGCAGAAGGACATAAATAGAATCAAATCAATTTCAAGAACAGAACAGAGGCTACCGACGAGCAGAAAAAAGGTATTCATCAATCACTTAAAGTGATATTGTTATTCTGAGAGTTTTAATAGATCTGTAATCAACAATTATAGATTGCATACAGTCAGGTCAACATTTGTACTCATTCTAACAAGTGTAGTACGCATATGAAATCCTTTCAAGAAAGGTGAACTTAATAGTCTTATTGTAAATCTCATAACTGAGTGCACACTTAAATTAGTGTTGCTAAAGCTCTTAACAGAGTAGATCTTAACAGGTCTCCACCTTAATACTCCTAATAGGGTAGATCATCATAAGTGATCAAATTGTAAGCCTTAACCGACTCCCTTCCATTCTACAGATAGTGAAGTTTTGTGGGTGCCATCCCCACCGCAGTTTTTACTTCCTAACATGAGTTTTCTGTGATACCATATCTT
Organism: Thuja plicata; assembly: GCA_018584345.1. NCBI lineage: Eukaryota > Viridiplantae > Streptophyta > Pinopsida > Cupressales > Cupressaceae > Thuja > Thuja plicata. Next base: position 929,096 of record MU226817.1, read on the forward strand.
GTGTTATGTGTTTCTCATTTTCATGAATTTTTCTATGAATGTTGCAAACTATTAAAGGTTATGAATGAACAATACACGCATAAGAAAGAATAACAGTAATGGTCGGTAATGTAGTAATGAATGATTACTAATGATGAATTAAGAAAGGTGTTAAAATTTTTAGAGGTACTGATTCACCCCTCCCATCTCAGTACTACTTCCCATTAATTCCAACAATTTGTATCACAGCTAAGTCTCTTCTTGGAAAGATTAAAGGCTTAAGAGAAAATATCATACAATGGAGAAGTACAAACTTGATAAGAATATTGAGAACAAAAAGCTTTAGATACAGATATTCTATGAACAATATAAAGAAGCAAGAATCAAGATGAGAGAGCTGATGAATGAAAGGAAAAGTATGGCTACCCGGAATAATGAAAAAGATTATCAAGAAGAAGAGATTCCAAATTTATTTGAATCTTTAGGATCAAATGCAAGTAATACATCAGAAGAGAACATCACAAATCTAAAGGAGATCAATCAACATCTGACAGAGAAAATAAAGATGCTGCGAATTGGTCAAGAGAGCCATATGGTAAGAATGATTGATGTGATGAGGTTTTCTAGACAAGCTGAAACAGAAGGAACACTTGCTATTGATGACAAAAGGAATATTGTAGAGAAACTACAAGAAAAGGAATTAGAAATTCAAAGACATGTTGAGCATCACCATGATATCACAAATCATATTATTCTTCTGAGTCAAGAAGCAAACAGAATAAATGTGGAACTCATTGAAAGAATACAGATTATCGCTGAACTAAGAGAAGAGAATGAAAAGCTAAAACATGAGGTTAGAATTAAGAAACAACATAACGAGATTCTCAAAAAGGATAAAGAGAGAAATAAAAGAATGGATGAATTTCTTGAAGGACAATGAAGAGTCAACAACAACAATGGTATAGGCTTTACCAAAAATGGAGAGTCATTCAATCAAGCAAACTCAAAGAATGTCTATGAAAATCCAAGACCAAGAAAGATGACATGCAAGAATTGTGGAAAGCAATGGCACACATCAAATGTATGCCAAGGTAAAATGAAAGGTATTCCTAAATATACACCTACATTCATAGGATTCTATTATAAATTTAACAAGAAAGGAAAAAAATATTATGAATGCAAGACTAAGATATAACAGCCAAAGAAGGAAACCTACATGGACAAATACTGTCCTACATGAAAGATGTATGGGCACACATCTGAAGAATGCTGGAAAAAGAAAAGGCAATCATGGAAGCCTAAAGGTCAAAATATTCCTTATCAACCAAAGAGAATAGGTAATCAATGTACATGGGATTACAATACTTGGACAAACTGTATAGCATGTGGTAGATATGGTCACATTGCTGCAAACTGCATGAGAGCATGGACCAAAAGGTCTAGAGGCTGGTCAAACCCCAAAATGACATGCTTGCACTTTCATAAATTTGGTCACCTCAAGAAAGATTGCAAAGACCGATTGACAAAGACAAGTACATATCCCAATGGAAACACCATTGAAGATATTTAGAGGGAAAGAGACAAAATGTGGATAAAAGCTTCAAGCAATGATGAATCTAGGCCAAGCAATGCAAATGGTGACACCCCATCCAATGGATCTGGCGACATCACCACCCCCACTTAATCTGAACAAGTAAGTATGGAACTTGATGCAGGAGCATCCTGGGTGTAAGAGAAATCTTGCATCACCCAAAAATATTTCTGTTTTTATATTCAATAAGGGCTATTTTGTGCAGAGCTGCTATTTATGGAAAGTTACTATTTTTGGTAATTTTTGTATGTGCTCAGAATGATCTGATTTCTTCCTTGGAGGTTCATTTTGGTCATATAAGTCTTCCAGTAAAGTTTCATTGCCAGATCAAGTGTATATTGGAAGATATTGAAAATTTTCGGTATTGGCAGCAGGGTACAGAAACTTTAAACTCAGTTTTGAAGGCTTTAGAGGCCCCGGATGAGGTCAAAAATTTGGGTGACGAGCACTTGCGTGGGTTAAGCCTGTAGAGCGCTTTGTGGCGTTTCTAAAATGGGGTTATAACAGCCGATCGGGTCAACTGGTGATGACTTATGGTCTTCGGAAGTTGGGCCACCTGAAATGGCAGAAAATAATTTTCTTCAAAATTTCTGTTCGGGTTTCAAAGGTTATCTTGAGCCGACTATGATGTA
>MU226817.1:936767-962126 GCA_018584345.1 Thuja plicata
TCTGAAAGTTTGTAATTCCACATTTGTGGAGATAATAAGAAGCCAATTTTCTGTTCTTGCATATTGTGGTTGTTTCTCTGTTTATGTTATGTGTTTGTGGTATTAAGGGGAGCACCCTTCATCAGAACTGCACTATACCAAGTCATATTTTGCATCAGTTCCATTATATAATTGATAGATATTCAAAATCTGCATGAATAAAGATGCATATTATGTTACTTGTTCCAATTCTAAGAAAGCAACACCGTCGGTATACGCATACCAAAAAATCATCAGTGAACAAAGTAGATAAGTTGTTCTATACTTACCATAAATTGTCGGTCAACACATAAAGTGGCTAAGTTGCCAATGTAACCCGACACCCGTCGGTAAGAAAGGAAAGTTACAAGTTGTCACTATAGAATACCGATATCCATCGGTACAAGCAACATTGTTAACAACTGTCCCGAGAAACTCAACTTCACCGACAATGTTTTTGGTAAGTCTTCCCAAAGAAACACGTCTTCATGTACCAATGATTCGTTGAGCATTTATTACAAAGACTTAGGGCAAAAATTCTATAAATAGTTGATGGGACAACTTCATTTTGCACCCACGATTTGAAGAGAAGGCAGAGTGAAACACAGAGCGATTAAAAAGCAGAAAGAAAAGCCTCCTCAGATCAATCTAAGCACATAGAAAATAAATCTTTCACCACTATTGCAAATTGAAGTAAGTATCGAAGGCTTCGAAAGATCTTTGTCGTTATTTTTCAAGAAAGCCCTAAATTTCCAGAATACCCTAAAACTTGAAAAATGATGGCAACCACCTCAAGAACTGCTAAAATCAAGAATGATAAGAGGAATGTGGTTAAGCTGATCAAGAATAGTACATGTTTAGAGCCCAAGTATAAGATCTACCTGGAAATTGCATCAAAACCCGATGAAACTACCGCATTTTCAAAAATCCCACCTAGGGTTTTGCTCATAGAAGACGTTAGGTCTTATATTCACTCCAAGATCACATAGAAAGGTGATCTTGAAATGGATGAAGCTTACAAGAAGCTTTGTGATGCCGAAGGGAAACTGAAGGAAGAGCATAAACACTTGGAAGTCAAAGGGTTAACTAATGCCCTACATTTCCCGAGGGAATTCAAAACACATTAGATAAGGTTAGTCTTGAGCAGAATGCATGAAAAGAAGCTATGGCTAGACCAACCCAAGCAAATAACCAAGGATGTCCTTCATGCTGTCACTGGTTATCCGATAACCGACAAGCCTAGGGAACACACACATCCATCCATGAAAGAAGTTGAAAAAATCACCAATGCAAAGGGGGACAACAGAGGTCTCAAAGTGAACACAATCACCGACGAAGAACTAAAATTTGGTGCATGTGTTATTGGGTATAAGATTTTTCAAGCAAGAAGATTGAATAGCATATTTGCAACTTCAGTAAGCATAGCTTACAAGATAGTGACCAAAGGAATTTAGATGGATTTGTGTGAGATCCTATTAAAATAACTTGATGAGAACATGCACACAATTAGGTCTACAAAGACCAACACATGTAAGTTCGGCTCACTTATCATATGTATCTTTTTCTATTTTCAAGAATACTTTCCTTCAGTAGGAAAAGTAAAATGGGACACTACCAAACCGGTAACCCAACAAATTAGTGAGCTAATTAAGTCATTAGGGGATGATTTTGAATCTGTTATGTCTGCTTACTTCCTTGAGTTCAAGGAAAAGATGATGGATAGGACTAGGATTCCTGAACAAATTGTGGAAAAACATAAAGATGAAATATGTTTCATGGTGGACACACATTTCACCCATATCAAACCAGTTGTACCAAGGATAGCTTGGTTAGCACCAATGGATTATGAGATCAATATTGATCAAGCTACAAGTGTAATTGATGCACTAATAAATGAGCCTATTGACAACAAACAACCTAGGTTTGGAACCTATGAAGAGGCCAGATCTAAGATAAAGAGAGGCCTAGAGATAAAGAAAACTGTCAACAAAAGGATAAGATGGTTAATAATCTTAAGAAGATTCTATCGGTTACAGAAGAAGAACATGAACAACCAAAGGAAACTGATGAACAGGGCACCATCGGTGAGGAACAAGAAGAACGTAAATCAAATTCTGAGGAGACTGAATCTGATACACCTCCACCTCCACCTCCTACAAAGAAGCAGAGGAAAAGGAGTCAAACTGCTACAACTGATACAACACCTCTTAAGAAAGGTCAAGTAAGGACCTATATGAGGAAGTAGCTAGTGAAAAGAACAAGGAAACAAACTGTGAAAACAACACCTCCAAACAAGAAGAAAAGGTTGGTTAGGACAAAGGCTGACATAGAGGACACTAAAGATGATGAGCCTAATGTGGAAAAGAAGAACTATAGGAGTCAAACAATTGATGAAGCTGCTGACTCTATTGCTACATCTAGAACCATGTCTGATAAGAAAATCAGACAATGGGATACACTAAACCCTGAGGACTGAGAATAAGATAAAAGAGGCAGTTATAAAGTAAATGATCAAGTTCAAATATGCACCAGTTGAATTTGTCAATAAACTACCTAAAGAGCTGGGTAACAGGGTATACCAACAATGGTCATATGCTCTGCAAACCAAAAGAGAACCAAGGGAGAGGGTACTAGTAACACTAATGCCTCTTGAATCCAAGGTTGAAGAAATCAAAGAAATACTCAAGAAGCAGTCAAGTAAATTTGTAGCCAAGATAAGGGCATACAAAGTACTAGAGAACAAATTCATTGAGCTAGATACTATGACTGAAACTAAATGGAGACAACTCCTAGATATGCCAATAGAGTCAACAAGTCGTGAGGAACAATTACTTCTCACTAACACACCTCATAGAGAGGAGGAAAAAGACAATGCAAGTCCTCAACACATTGCTCTGGACAATACTGAAAGTGATAATGAGCTCATAGACTTAGACAAAGTCATGGATGATCTTGAAATACAAGATATCACCAACTATGAATCTGATAAAGATCCAAAGAAGAAAGATGAAGTAATATTCATTACACTGAAAGATCAGGAACAACAACAAGAATTGAAGACATAAAATGATAAAGATATGAATGTTGCTAGTGAACAAGTGTAGGACACTTCAATTATGGACTCTAAAGAACCAGACCCTGCAGACCAAGTGCAAAAGGATGATGATGTCAATGCTCAAAAAGATCAAACCGACGAGCAAGACACCACTCTGGATACAGCCCAAACAACCACTCAAAGAAATATGCCTGTACTAATGATGGAAATAAATATTTAGAGGGTAATGATGGATTTACAGTAGAAGACACAAGCACACCCAAGAACAAGGGTGATGCTGAAGCAAAAGACACCACAGATAATTCAAAGGAAACAACTACATAGAAGGCTGCAATCGATGATCATACAGATAAGTCTGCTGATCAAAATAAAGAGGAAACACAAAAGGAAGAAGGAGACACACAAATAGAGAAAGGTGAATAAGAAAAGAAAGATGAGAAGGAGAAGCAATCAAAATAAAAATCTGTAGAGACACCCAAGGTTGAAGGAGAGACATCTTCACAAAACCAACAGGTGCCACCCGAGAAGAAAACACAAGAAACATCTTCCATAAGGCATTCACCAACCACTTCAGAGAGAACAAATGAACTAGCTATGGTAGTTCATACCTCTGCATCCCCACAAATCTCAAAGAAGAAGAAGGGAAAGCATAAGAATCCAGTAAGTTTGGATGAAATAATTGAGATTCTAGTTTGTGATCCAAGGACATTGGATCTAACTACATTGACAAGGTATTCCAAGCTCTGTGAGAGAAAATAAATACAAGACAAACTAAAAAGAGCTGCAAAGGAGGCTAAGGTACTAGAACTAGCAAGAGGTATACTTCAACAGATTGTACTAGATGTAGATATTGATCAAAAAGCTCCAATGCTTGATGAACTGGTAATACTCACAGATGCAATAACATCTCAGAATATTGATCCTGGGAAGGTTATGGAAGAAAGACTTGAAAAAAATTACGAGTTCAAGCTAGCCGAGAAGATAAGCCAGGAAGTGGAATTGAAAAAGGTTAAGCTATATGAATTGGTAAGTACAATTGATCCAATCATATCAAAAACTATTACCTTAATACAGAAATTGTGCACTCTCGATCAACTCACTCAGGAGTATACCGACCAGATAGCACAAATTGATGCTAATCTTAAGTTAAGTGCCCAAAGTCTCACAAATAATGAAGAAGCAATTAAATTGCATGATGAGCAAATCAAACAGGCTCGGAAATAGAGACAGGACATACAAATTGCAGATGAAGTACAAAGATGAGGTAAATGAGCTACAAGCTCAACTCTTATCGACACTTTCACTCCTGCAAAAAAATGTGACAAAGGAAAATACATTAATTTCCACCCCTAAAATGTCTATCCTAGACAACATTTATGATATGCACGCAAGGCTAGAGCTGCAACACATGGAACTAGAACAACTGAAAGAAAAATGGGGGAAAATGCAAGAAGATATCAAGACAACCCATTCCAATATACTTTACACATTGTAAGTTGCACATTTTTGTCACAATTTTGACATACTATAAGTTGTACATTTTTTTCATAAGTATCAAAGAAAGGGGGAAATTGATATGTTCACTCACCTTAGTTAAAAGGGGGAAACAATATGTATAGAAAAAAATCACCTCAATTAAAAGGGGGAAACAATATGTATAGTAAAAGAAAATGGAAAATACAAGGAGAAAATAATATGTACATACAGAGCAAAGAACATAAAATGTATAGTATACATGTACATATACTTATACTATACCGATGCATACAGTTAGGGGGAGTCATATGATGACAAGGATATAAACAAGGTGTACATACTAAACACTTTAGTATTATGCACATATTAGTTTTTGATACTAATGTCAAATGGGGAGATTGAAGGCATTATATTTTCCCATTAGTATACTTAAGGAAAAACATGATCTGCACCATGGGTTTACTTTACATCGACAAATAAGGCACAACACTACCCGATGCCAAGGTTACCTGATAAACACTATTCAATGTTATCCAATGAAAAAAAGGTAAAGGAAACCCGACGAGTAACAACAGTGCAACCCGACATAACAACAAAGAGAGGAACCTGACAGACAAAGGGAACCCGATGAACAGTTCAACAAAGGAACACCGACAGACTTCAAGTTAAACCAAACGACCAAGAATCGAGAGTCAATTACATCTCAAAAAAAGTGGATCTGACTTTCCACGTCAGATAAATCACTGAAATTGTATTTATAGCTTCTTGATTTACTTTTAAAACCATTATGTGTGGAGGAATCAATGTATTTAATATTGTTTTAATTAGTTTTACTGATTTAAAACATGCAAACTAAAGATCAAGGTCAGGTTGTAAACCTTGGATCTAAGAGTTAACATTGTAATGTGTGATTCCAAGATAGGTCAAAGACTTGTATAAATAGGTGCTCAATCTATTGAGAAAGAGAGTTGTTCAATGAAGATTGCAGCCACGGAGAGCATCTAGAGACCAGATAAGAGAATTCATGCAGAAGGACCGAAATAGAATCAAGTCAGTTTCAAGAATAGAACAGAGGCTACTGACAAGTAGAGAAAAGGTATTCATCAATCACTTAAAGTGATATTGTTATTCTGAGAGTTTTAATAGATCTGTAATCAGTAATTATAGATTGCATACAGTCAGGTCAACATTTTTACTCATTCTAACAAGTGTAGTATGCATATGAAATCCTTTCAAGAAAGGTGGACTTAACAGTCTTATTGTAAATCTCATAACTGAGTGAACACTTAAATCAGTGTTTCTAAAGCTCTTAAAAGATTAGATCTTAACAGGTCCCCACCTTAATACTCCTAACAGGGTAGATCATCAGAAGTGATCAAATTGTAAGCCTTAACCGACTCCCTTCCATTCTGCAGATAGTGAAGTTTTGTGGGTACCACCCCCACTGCAATTTTTACTTCCTAATAGAAGTTTTGTGCGATACCATATCTTGTGTTATGTGTTTCTCATTTTCATGAATGTTTCTATGAGTCTTGCAAACTATTAAAGGTTATGAATGAACAATACACACATAAGAAAGAACAACAATAATGGTCGGTAATGCAGTAATGAATGATTACTAATGGTGAATTAAGAAAGGTGTTAAAAGTTTTAGAGGTACTGATTCATCCCTCCCCTCTCAGTACTACTTACCATTAATTCCAACACACACAAATTCATGTTTTGTATTTTTACCCTTTCATCCTCCATAGTCATAGTCAAGGAAAATATACATAGAGCTAGTTGAACATGGAGACCTCGAACCTATGCAAAGTTGAATGAAGAAAAGCCAAACACAACAAAAATAAACCAAAACTAGAGATGACAAATTCAAAAAAATATTTTTAACTGTGCAAGATTTCCTGTCTTACCAAGATGCTTCTACATCAGACATGCTAGGAAAGAAACAAAATGTGAGTAGAACCCACAAAATGGAGTTAGGTAGCATAACTATATTTTTAGGTTGTAAAGAACCTACATAGATCTTCATTACCATGTTGGAGGCATACAATTAACTCTTTCTTCTCCTCATCCAACATTTCATCAGAACAATTGTCATGCTCCTTCTCTAACTTTGCTCACTACTCTTCTCTTATGGATTTGTATCCACCATTTGTCATCTCCCTCTACCAAAGTATTTCTCTTCTACTCTTCGCCTTCATGGGACCCAACCCACCATCATCTGACCTTTTAACATCCCTAAATATTTAAAGTGGTTTAATTAAGTTAACTAATTAAGTGATGCAGTCAAGCTCAAAGGATCTAATAAGGACTGTCCAAATTTGCAGCCAACAACAAGAACATACAGCGGAAACAACACAACACAAGCTATATCAATATCAAATTTTATTATCCTAGAATTCCAATTACATGCAACATGTCGGGCTGTAAGGCCTTCCCTGTTAGGGCCAATTACATCAACACAGTCAACAAGATCTCGCAGGATCCAACTTTATCCATCTACCCTATAGCTAAGTGGAAGAAACCAGATCTGAACTTGTGCTCGCAAGTCACCAAGCAATCTACAAATTATGTTTACCCACTTACAATTATCTGTATCAACTTACAATCTTTCAGCTTATTAGCTTACTCTGCTATCCTCTATCTATCTTCCCATCCCTCTGTCCCCTAAAACATCAACCTAGACTCTCTTTTATACACACTTGCCACAATTCAGCTTTTAAACAATAATTAAATGACCAAGTCATCCATACATTCTATAATGAACATATATTAAATACACCAGTTGGCTACAAATAATAACAAAATACATAGGAGAACACATCAACCCAAATTTATGTCCACACAAGATCCAATGCCACAAATCCACATGCCTCAGAACTCAACACGATCGCAATGACCCCCTCAAATCATGGATGCAATAGCCAATGTCCACCCAATCCATAAACACAAGTTGGTGAACCCCAATTACCAGTTGGTAAACAAGAACACTAAGAGCCAGACCACTCGGTGAAAGACATAACAAAGTAGGACTCCACTAGACAGACACCATTGAGTAATAATGCTACCTAGAAAGACACCACCGAGATGCACACACCAATAAACTACTACCAAGTAGTGTACCCTGAGTACAATACCACCAAAAATAGCAACACCGATCACCACCGAGTTCAACAGTGAAGCAATACATCTTCCAATCGAGAACTGCCACTAAAGTGAATGAGTGCCTCAGGTCTCTAACCAAGTTTACTACAAAAACATAAATCAAACCAAAACATATTTTTGGTGACACAGGATTGCCAACTACCCCAGGATTATCTTGCATCAGACACGCTAGGTGCGAAAAAGATGTTCTTAGAAGTTGGATGAACATCTGTTGGGATTCAACACATAGATCCAAAAATGGTTCTTGATATACATGTCTTCCAAGTCCTCAATTGACACACTCTTCCCTTGGTTCTTCTTCTACTTCCTTTTACCATGATTACTTGTTGATTTATATTCATATCTCTGCACAATCATGCTTGTATCAACCAATGCAACCATTCAAGATCTGCTACCAATTCTCAAGTTCCTCCTACCAAGCTCTGAATCCTTCAAAGGAATCAAAATAGACTTTTGCCCATCCTTCGGCATAGTAAAGAAATTTATTTTACAGTCATGGATAGCCTCTCTATCATACTGCCAAGGTCTACCAAGTAAAATATGACAAGAGCTCATCTCCACAATGTCACATAAGAATTCATCTCTATAGGTACCAATGTAAAAACTCACCATGCACCGCTCCTTCACCTCTACTGCACGACCAACTTGTAACCAACTTATCCTATAAGGACAAGGATGCCTCAACCTTTTCAAACCACATTTCTGAACCATCTCTTTAGTAATTAGGTTGTCAGTACTTCCTCCATGAACAATCACCTTACAATATTTACCACCACAGTTGCACACAATCCTGAACAAGTTCTTCCTTTGGTAAGAATCAACTTTCTTTGAGGGTAGAAAAGTTCTTCTAAGTAAAAGAGTCACACCCTCTATCTCAGGTTCATTCTCAGTAACCTCATTTACCACAATATTTTGGTGACTACTAACCTTCCTATCAGCATGGGGACATTCAAATGACAGATATCCTTCTTCACCACAATTATAAAAAGTACCTCTGAATACACCTCTACCTATCTTTCTCCTCGGTTCAGCAGGTTTTGGTTCATCTTTAACTTTCGGTTTATCCTTCATCAATTGTTCTTGCTTCTCTTTCCCTCGGGAATTACCATAATGTCTTATTTTAAATCTGTCTTCTGCCTTCAATACATATTGATAGGTATCTTCTACCGAGTCAATCTTCAACATACCAATCTCATCCTGGATATTGAATTTCAGACCATCAATATACCTCGCCACCTTTCTTTAGAAAGTTCTTTATGCATAGACCGAATAGTTAACTTGTAGAACTCCTTGGTATAATCTTCCACAGTCATCTCCTTCTGTTTCAGATTCTAAAATTTCTTAAAAAAATCAAGTTCATAGTTGGCAGGAATGAACTTAGCTTTTAGCTTTGTCACCATCAACCTCCATCGATTGATCTTCATCTCACCTTCTTCTTCTCGGTCCCTCTACAACTCTTTCCACCATAAGGCAACATGCCCTTTCAACTTAGTTTGTGCCAACCTCACCCTAAGCGGATCTTCAATGTCTTCCAGCTCAAAGTAGTCTTCTAATTCACTGATCCAATCAATCGGATCCTCGGGTCTCAATGTTCCTGAAAAATTGGACACCTCCATTCGGTAGCTTGTACTCAACTGACCTCCATATCTCTGCAACCACTCATATCTGTCTCCTCCAAATCTCTCTATCTGATCGACTCTATCATCTCCACTAGATCAAACAACCTCAAAATCTTCAACAGCTTCTTCATAACCATCGTCGGTTCTCAGACCTCTATGAAATCCAACATTTATGATACCTTCTATGATTTCATTTTTCATTGCCGCCATCTCAAATCTGAATCTTTCTGTTATCCTCGCTTCCACCTCCTCAGAAAGATCTACAATCGCCCCAGGGTCCAATCTTCTTGGAAGCATCTCTCCAGATCTTTGAAAACCCTAAGCTCCACAAGAAATGAACCAACAACTCTAATACCACTTGATACAGTCAAGCTTGGAGGATCCAATAAAGGACTATCCAAACTTGCAACCAACAACAAGAATACACAACAAAAACAACACAACACAAAATATATAAATATCAACTTATATTATCATAGAATTCCAATTACATGCAGCATGTTGGGCTGTAAGGCCTTCCCGGTTAGGGCCAATTACATCAACACATTCAACAAGGTCTCATAGGATCTAACTTTATCCATCTGCCCTATAGATAAGTGGAAGAAACCATATTTGAACTTGTGCTCGCAAGTCACCAAGCAATCTGCAAATTTTGTCTACCCACTTACAACTATCTGCAGCAACTTACAATCTTTTAACTTATTAACTTACTCTGCTATCCTCTATCTATCTTCCCATCCCTCTTTCCCCTAAAACATCAACCTAGACTCTCTTTTATACACACTTTCCAGAAGTTGGCTTGTAAACAATAATTAATAAATGACTCAGTCAACTATACACTATAATAAACAGATATTAAATACACCAGTCGGCTGCAAATAATAACAAAATATATAGGAGAACACATCAACCTAGATTTAGGTCCACACAAGATCTAATGCCACAAATATGCATGCATCAGAACTTAGCACGATCCCATTAATGATCCCCTCAAATTACAGATGCAATCTCCAATGTCTTCCCAATCCATAAACACAAGTCGGTGAACCCCAATTACCAGTTGGTAAATAAGCACACTGAGAGCCTGACCACTCAGTGAAAGACACAACCGAGCATGACCCCACTAAACAGACACCACTGAGTAATAATGCTACCGAGGAAGACACCAACAATCTGCACACACCAAGAAACTACTACCGAGCAGTGTACCTTGAGTAGAATATCACCAAAAATAGCAACACCGAGCACCACTGAGTCCATTCATCGAGTTCAACAGTGAAGCAATACATCTTCCAACCGAGAACTGCCACCAAAGTGATCGAGCACCTCAGGTCTCCAACTAATTTTACTACTAAAATAGAAATCAAACCAAAACATGTTTTTGGTGACACAGGATTGCCAACTACCCCAGGATGCTCCTGCATCATTAAGTGGTCCTAAAATTTAATTAATATCATAAGGACTTCTTTAATTAATTAATTTAATTTTAAAATAAAAGGAAATAAAATAATCAAATAATGTCAGTTGATTATAATCTTGTAAGTAATTTTTGGATCCCTTTATAAGGTCACTGAGCATTGTATAGGATCATCAATCATTAATTTATCTTATTGTTTGCATCTACAATTCTAGTTTGGAACTGGGATCCTTGGTTCATAGTTTGGATGGCGAGTCCATCCCACCCTAGTATGTCATTGGAAATATCATCTTTATATTTCACATTGTCCCAACAAGGATATATTAATATTATGAAGTCTCATTCATAGAAAAGATTACAAAATTATTGAAATATATATAGAAAATATTAGTGTTTCATTTGAGCAGTTGAAGCGATAATTTTCTGTGGAATAATAAAGTTATTTGATTATATGCAAATTAAGTATTTGGCATAGCTAATATTTGAATGTTTTATTATTAGAAATTTCAATAGTTTGATGTTATACATATGTTTATATTTGTGTCCGGTATCTAGTCTTCAATAATTCTACCCAAAAATCGAAGGAAAACATTACATTAATATTTTCCTAGGACATTTTAGAAAAATGTATGGGCATTGGATTATTTTATTGATCACTATATGTGGATGTCAGATGTAAGGTTTGAAGTGCACAAGAAAAGATTAATATCACATGAACTTGCATAAATTATTTTGATGATTAGCATCAAATAGTAGACTACTAATGTAAGGAGATATACAACAATCATAATATTGATGCTAGTCAATGAATGAATTCTATTATCAGGTGTTTGAGATTGTTTTGGTGGTGAGACTAGCTATGAAGAGATCTTAAAGAATGAGGAGTATTTCTCCTATAATTGGATTAGTCTGGTAAGCATAACATAACTATGGGTCGGGGATTTTTAATAAAGGCACACATAATATTTCAAACATCTAGATAGTGTCGTAGAGAGATCCAATACATGCTTGAAGCAAAAGGTCAAGTTTCTAATATTCAAACTTTGTTGTGAAACTCTTAACTCTGAATAAATGTATAGTTTCATTATCAATAGTTCACCAGATTGTCGTGTATCTCTTTGACCGTGTCAATCCATGTCAACAAGAAAAACTAAAACTATTCAGTTGAGAAAGTCTACAATAGAAGTTATTAGTATAACTACAATTCAAATAAATTTAAGGTCGGACTAGGAAGGAGATCTTACAATGGTATCAAAGTTAATGATCCTGCTAGTCTGTTGGAAAATTTAGATTTTGGATCATAGAATAACACCAAGTGATAGACAACATCACCCCTTAAATAGTACAAGGGATGCATATACAAAAATGACATGTCCATCTTCAAAGAGTTTGAAAAAGGACAACAACAACTCAACAAGACCCTAACAAGATGACAACAAAAGATTGACGAGATCCTCTGACACTTGGTTGATGGAAGAACAAACTCACACACACATCAGTCCAATACAAGGTTGATAATGTCCACCTTCCTTCCGAGGACTGAGCAAGAGGAAAATCATACTCCCTCTTTAGTTGAGTTGCAAAAGAGACTCAAGCAGGATTTGGGTTGAGGGTGGATTGATGAGCTTAAACAATGTGGGAAAAAATTGAAGTCTCACTTGCACAAGGATGAGGAAGTTGGTGACATCAATAAAAGTGATCATGGACTACATGAGGAGAATGAGGACATGTTCACATTGTCACTTTCACATTATCACTTCAACTACATGAGGAAATGAACAAGAAAGGAACAATTATACCTTTAAGTGGAGAACACATCAAATTTCATGGTAGCCACAAGGTTTAAGAAGGTTCTTCCATGGAGTTGGCCAAACCAACATTGATTAATCAACCACATGAAGAGAATAATTCTACCAATGTTCTTTTGCATGATCCTTCTCGATACCTTGTTGCTAAGAAATCAATTTGTGATTTGGATAATGATGGTATTCAACTATGTAGTGAGATTGATCTGCTTATTTTTGTCCACATGTTTGCATTGTAGGCATACTTGTTAAGATCCTATGAGGCATTCTATCTTATAAAGTTGATAGTAGAGACTAATATTTTTCCTAACAGTAAAATCCTACACTTTTGATAATGTTTGGTTTGTCATGAGTATTGCACCATGGAGTTGTTTGGAGGCAAAGAACATAAAGGACGTGCAAATTTGAACCATTCCAAGGACACCTATGACAACATGTGATTTTCAACCTCATAGACCAACACTTATTAAAGGTACAATAAGGGACGAGGAAGAAATTTCAAGGGATCATAATTTTGATTTCTTGGATTTACCTAACAGTCCTTGGTTATCACATGAGCAATGCATTGAGGGCCACTAATACATTTGGGCCTCATTTTCAACCTTCATTTTTGACCAAAGGCCATTTTGGCTTGTGATGTTCACTTTTTTTTTTGTTTATGTCCCGAAAAGGTCAAAATTTCGACTTTAGTTAAGTTTATTGTAGAAATTTTGACCAAATCCCGATATAAACAAAAAAAAAGGAAAAGTGATCAAAATCACTTCATTCTATCTTAGCCGGATCGCGGGCGGGAGGAAGGGCTTCATGAGAATTGTGCATCATCCGAATATTGGAAGGGCTTCATGAGCATTGTGCATCATCCTAATATTGGTATGTAGCTAGATTTCCTAATACTGGTATACATGACATTGCATTCTCAGTGTTAGGGTTTCCTAGCTAGATTTGTAATGTAGCTAGGGTTTCCTAACGGTATACACATATACACGACATTACATTCTCAGTGTTAGGGAGGAAGGGCCTCATGAGCATTGTGCATCATCCTAATACTGGTATACATGACATTACATTCTCAGTCGCATGTGGAATTGGGGGCATGATGGATTGGTGTCAGCGAGGGAACTGAGAGGAAATAATAAATAAGAAGGAAGTTGACATTAATAAAAATAAAGCAGGGGAATAGGAGAAGGAGAGATGCAAGCCATGAGAAATAGAAGGAAAGAAGAGCTTCTCTAGGATACCTCCTTTTTATTTTTATTTTGGAGTTTTCTCTCTCCCTACGTAGATTGTTTCCCTGTGCTTTGAGGGAAGCCAAATCCCTATGGTGGATTGGCGATTCTAGCCGCTAGTCTCCCTCTTCTATGATTGGGGAGATCACTCGTAGAGCCGCACTGACCTGTGCGTAGTATTTGGGGGATGAATTTTTTTTTGAGTTTTGTAACTTTAGATGGAGGAAAGAAAATAACCTTTTTCTGCCTTTACACTCCCTTGACATTTCAAAAATTTGATGAAATCTCTAGTTTAAACTTGACCTGTAGCTGAACCCGAGTATGATATTAAGAGGTGTCTTAATCAGATTGTAAAAAAATTTGGCAGTTGTGTGTTCTTGCTTATTCTTTAGAACAAAGAGTGTTTTCTTTCTTTCTATTTACTACAAGGCTTATATGATCTTCCTGTTTTGTTTTCATAGAAGAGTAAAATTAAAATAATTTTAATTTCTTTTAAATCTGCATTACACATTGGCTAGGAGACAACATTGTTTAAAAGGGTTCCCATGGAAGATAATATGGCACAGTAATGCCAGATCATGGTTAATGTACCAATACAAAACCCCAAAACATAGGCAACTTACTATTTGGTTGCTCACTTAGAATGTGCTAGTCTGGATCTCTTTATTTATTCAAAAGAATGTACATCATTTACATTATCACACAACTATTCTTTCTATACATTGTTCAAGATTTTACATGTTTACAAACTACCATCACTGCTAATGTAGTATGTTTCAATGGGAATTTCCTATTCTTCAAAATTATATACAATAAATTAGGTGGGGAAAATGCGTAGGTTTCTCTATTCCTCCACTACATTTTTCCCCTTGGATGGGGAATCTTGAAAATGTTCTTGTGCATTACGGTTTACAAAAGATAAAGGGGTTGGTGTCTCTTTGTTTTCTAATGATCATTTCTTCCTCTCCTTATGGAGTCTTTTAATGATTCTTCTGAAGGTTTCATAGACTAGCAATAGTTCACACCCAAAATAGTCAAAGAAAGTATCATGTTTCATGACTTTCTAGTGATAGAGTTGGTTCAGGAGAACTTTCTTCTGTGAAATTTAGCAAATTCTCATTCCTATCAATCTAGATAGGTTCATTTGTTTTCATTAGCTAACATTAAGTTTTCTTACAGTTTCAGGTGGTGAGCTCTTAGGTCTAGTATTGAACCTGGTTCCTCGATACCATATGTAACAACTCATTTCTTTTAACATGAGTATATCTATATTTAACCACAACACAAAGTAAAAGTTGCAAGTGTGCATATGGAAACTTTTATGCATTTGAAATAACATTTCAACATGAATAATAATGTACAACATGACACATAAAAATAACTTCTGAAATGCTATGATGAATTCAATATGATTTTAACATGTTCATTTCTCTGAATAACAACATATAATCAAAGTAAGTAATGATATAACATAGCTTGAAAGAGAGAGCATATATTCTATTAGGATCTCAACTGATTGAGCTTTACCACAAGTCTTGATGTGAATCTGCATGAGGGAGAACATCACTCGAGCACATTTCCTCCAACCACAGACCTAGTAGTCCCTTACACATTTTCCTACTGGAAGTGGCCCTACCCTTCACATGGGTACAAAAAAAAAATTGGTCAAGGTTTCCATCAAAGTTTGGTGTTGTATGCTACATAGATACTCATCCAATTGACCATACAACTATAGACACCTACTAACTATGCATGAGAAACTGACTACACTATGCATCTGGACACAATGAACTGACTAATGCAAGCTAACCTTTTTGCCACCTTGGACAAAAGGTCTGCTTGCATTAGTTTATGACCTTTTTGCACTTCAAGTTAAGTGTTATATTATAACACTTAACTTGAAGTGCAATCGTGTGCTCACCCACCCTTACTTGACTTGGGTCTTCAAACATCCTACAATTTCAAACTCATGTAAAACAATAAAGCAAGAGTTGACAAGGAGCCACTATATGAGCATACTTGCATTCTCAAACTTTGGAAAATTACCCTAGCTTTCTTGACGCAGTGAACCTTGATTGGTTCTATGAAATTGACTCAACACAACAATTTGACTTATTACACTGGTCGACTACATGAATGATCTCGAACCCTTCTCATACTTGCAACTTAATGAGTATTGTGATACTAGGAAAATAAGGGCACTTTGTGTAGTACTTTCATATTCCCCAAGTTTTCTTAACAGGTTTTTTATTGGTTTAAACTTTAGCAAATTTCATTTAGTAAACATACGTCTCATACAGAGATAAAAACCTTTTGAAAATCAAATTTAAAAAATATTGTCTCATACGGAGATCATAACCTTTTGGAAATCAAATAAACAACAATATTGTTTATTCAGGATAGTGGCCCGTTAAGGAACAACTTGCTATGATTTTCAGTTTTTCGTTCATATTTTTTAATATTTCCCAAGAGTTTCATACTCTTACACATGAACATTAAGTACTTCCCTTGTACTTGTATGTCTACATACAAGCCAATGAAATTCTTATGTTTTCTACCTTAATCTTACAGCTTGATAAACTAGTTAATACCCATGTTCAAATGAGTGAATAATAGTCTGAATAAACATTCCAGCCATTCTGAAAAGAAATAACCTTAAGCTTCCTAAGCTGGGCACACTACATTCTACACATTTAAACCATTTAGAGGTTCTGATTCCTATCAAGAATTTTCTCTTAGTAGCTACCCCTTAAGACAAAACAAATAACAAAGTCAGACTCCAAGCTGCGTTATCATTCCCCTGTCACATCACCCTTTAGTCTCCCATATGTGTAGACATCAACTAATGTTTAATGATTTACCGTTCTTACATTTAAACTTGTATTTTAAATTTCACCCTTCTTGCATTCGTCTCACTTTTAGATTGCAAATAGAAATAGAAATCGCATTTAACTCTTCGTTGACTCTAGATCCAAAAGGTGATTTATAAATGGCTTGTTCAATTTCTTGATTGCACATTAGGTGATTTATAAATTAAATTCTCTAATACCATGTTTAAAATTGGTGAGCATATTCCTATTAACCATCAAACCATGGCATAGTTCATTTCTCTGAATAACAACATACAATCAAAGTAAGCAATGATATAACATAGCTTGACATAGAGAGCATAGATTCTATTGGGATCTCAACTGATTGAGCTTTACCACAAGTCTTGATGTGAATCTGCATGAGGGAGAACATCACTTGAGCACATTTCCTCCAACCACAGACCTAGCAGTCCCCTACACATCTTCCTACTGGAAGTGGCCCTACCCTTCACATGGGTACAAACACAAAAATTGGTCAAGGTTGCCATCAAATTTTGGTGTTGTATGCTACATAGATCCTCATCCAATTGACCATACAACTATAGACACCTACTAACTATGCATGAGAAACTGACTGCACTATGCATCTGGACACAGTGAACTAAGTAATGCAAGCAGACCTTTTTTCCACCTTGGCCAAAAGGTATGCTTGCATTAGCTTATGACCTTTTTCACTTCAAATTAAGTATTATGTTATAAAACTTAACTTGAAGTGCAGTCATGTGCTCGCCCACCCTTACTTGACTTGGGTCTTCAGACATCCTACAATTTCAAACTCAAGTAAAACAATAAAGCAAGAGTTGACAAGGAGCCACTATATGAGCATACTTGCATTCTCAAACTTTGGGCAATTACCCTAGCTTTCTTGACGTAGTGAACCTTGATTGGTTCTATGAAATTGACTCAAAACACCAATTTCACTTATTACACTGATCAGCTACATGAATGATCTCCAACCCTTTTCATACTTGCGATTTAATGAGTATTGTGATACTAGGAAAATAAGGGCACTTTGTGTAGAACTATCATATTCCCTAAGTTCTCTTGACAAGTTTATGATTGGTTTAAACTTTAGCAAGTTTCATTTAGTAAACATATGTCTCATATGCAGATCAAAACCTTTTGAAAATCAAATTTTAAAAATCTTGTCTTATACAAAGATCATAACCTTTTGGAAATCAAATAAACAACAATATTGTTTATTCAGGATAGTGACCCGTTAAGGAACAACTTGCTATGATTTTCAGTTTTCCATTCATAATTTTTTAATATCTCCCAAGAGTTTCATACTCTTGCAAGCGAACATTAAGTACTTCCCTTGTACTTGTATGTCTACATACAAACCAATGAAATTATTATGTTTTCTACCTTAAGATTACAACTTGATAAACTAGTTAATACCCCTATTCAAATGAGTGAATAAAAGTTTGAATAAACATTTCAGCCATTCTGAAAAGAAATAACCTTAAGCTTCCTAAGCTGGGCACACTGCATTCTACACATTTAAACCATTTCGAGGTTCTGATTCCTATCAATAATTTTCTCTTAGTAGCTACCCCTTAAGCCAAAATAAATAACAAATTCAGACTCCAAGCTAGCGTTGTTATTCCCCTGTCATATCACCCTTTAGTCTCCCATCTGTGCAGACATCAACTAATGTTTAATGATTTACCGTTCTTGCATTCAAACTTGTATTTTAAATTTCACCCTTCTTGCATTCGTCTCACTTTTAGATTGCAAATAGAAATAGAAATCACATTTATCTCTTCGTTGACTCTAGATCCAAAAGGTGATTTATAAATGGCTTGTTCAATTTCTTTATTGCACATTACCAAGGCACAATAGTATTACATGCATTGAAGAAATTAAATGCTCTAATACCATGTTTAAAATTGGTGAGCATATTCCTATTAACCATCAAACCATGGCATAGAAAAGTGGTAAACTAAAATTTGATATCAAATGCTTAATTGATCTGTACAATACGTTGCCTTAACATTGGTCATTATAGTCTTATGAACCTTACGAATAACCTCCTTTGAGAATAACTAACAATTTATCTTATTTATCTAATAATATAAAACTAACTATTAATATAAAAGCTCCAACAAAGTTTACTCAATCTTGAGATAGAACAATGATGAAATCCAAAGTCTCGCCTAATCATACAAGAGACTAGCCATTTTCAGTCAAAGGACTAACCAAAATACAAAAAGATCAATAACCATGAAAGGCACTTAAATCATCATCAAACTGAGTTGATGGGAAGATAAGGCTAACCCCATAGATCAACCTTTCTATTTGAGTATGAAGGAAGAGATTGAAAGAATGAGGGAATGCAGCAGCACTTGCAGCCATTTTTATTTCCAAAAAGATGAACAACTCTTACCCAACTTAAGAATTTGGAGGATATATGTTGGTGTGGGCAAAGCATGCAAACACGCAACATTTATATAGTAGATTGCTCGAAGAGAACGTCTCAATTTTTCTCCTATCATATTGTAATGCACATGGATGATTTGTTGTTGATTGGTAGGTAAACTTCACATTTTTAACAAAAACAAAATAGTATTAAATTTTTTTGGTACTGCCAATTAAATCAAACTTTAAAGTTTTATGTTTTTTAGAGAATATAAATTGAGTTCGAGATGGAGGTCTCTTATTGTATCTTAGTTTTCCTTGATTGGAATTAAATTGTTTGGGTGACATTACTATGAATGAATCTATTAAATAAATGCTTCTCAGGTCCCTACTGTAACATGGTAACATGGAGTCACGCTCAAATAGATTTTAATATTTTGTATTTGGTAACATGGAATTAGGTTCTAATATATTTTGATTATTTTATAGTTTTTTAATATTGAAATTTTTTTTTGAACTATTATTATAGTTAGTATTTTAAAGATAAGTTCAAATATATTTTAATATTTTGTGTGTTTTCTATTATTGAAGATGTTTATTGAGATAGCACTTTAGTTAGTATTTATAATTCCTATTATTTGAGATGTCTATTGAGCTATCCTTATATTTATTGTTTTATATCATTTTATAATTTTTATTATTAAAGATGTTTATTGAGCTATTGGTAGGCTATGAACTATGGTGACAGCTAATCTCCATGTAAAATGCACCAAAGATAAAAAGGGTCAATTTTTTTTTCAAATCCATTGTGTTTTACTTTTTTTCGAAATTTGGTCAAGCAATGCGCAAGATTTAACTAGTGATTAAACTTTTTAATTTTAACCAATCAAATTTCATTAATATTTTTAATTTTATCATATTTTAATATTTGATAAGTTAAATGTAAAATATTTAAGTTTGGAATGTATGTTTCAAGGATTAATTAATTATTCAAGTTTAGCGGAATTTAAGAGTGGGAGTCAATAAGGTGACAAGCCCTCATCCTTCCAATATTATCTTTAGAGACATAATATATTTTTCTATAGAATCCTACTATAAAGATATATACACAAGAAATAAAACCAATCTCTTATCAATTAAATATCACCAGCCTTCTTCCTAATTGAATCTCTTGCCCATCTTGAGCACCAAGGACCACAATTCAAATGGGAATCCAAATCTGCACTCTTGGACTGAAGTTCCTTTCCCACCATCAATGTCATCTCCTCCCTAATGAAACTATTTGAGGAAAAATTATCACTGAATGTCAAAAAATTACTGATTGGACTGTGACTGACTAGTTGTTGAGTTTGTCTTATTTAATGGTTAAATTTTCCTAATAAAATGCTCACCGCATGTTACTGAGGCTGACTGTCTATGGAAGTGTTGATTCAATGTGTGTCCTAAACACCCCCAATTGTTGATTGGATGATATAGGTCTTATGTTTGATGCTACCTCCTTTTTGGTTTAATTCATTTGATGGGTCATCGATGAATTGTCACTATCAATATAATTTTGGGACTCTCTAATTATATGTGGCATCATTTAACAATTACCGACTCCTATAGCATTGAGTAGTTCTTTAGATATTTTACTGTTTGACATTGAAAATAACCATTCATTGCATATATGCAAAAGTATACAACTATGTGGTATGGTTCTGTCACCTTCTCTATAAGTAATGACACATTTGTAAATCCATTTGATTATGACACAATACCTTTATTGTTACTAAAATTGGAGAAATCTAGAAATGACACTTGTAACTATTTATATTACTAAAATTTACATGGCTCCTTGATACAAGACATGTCTCTCCTGATCCAACTTTTTTATTGGAGGCTATGTCCACCATGATGATAATCTTACTTTTTCTTATGCTTTGTTTACTACTAATAAAACGTTTGCATCACCAATCGTTGATATGTGTCAAAAATGACTTGCAAGAGTGTAGGTGACACATGGTTCAACTCCAATTCATACAATTGGGAGTACCCGAGAAAATGAGTCGACTCTAAATACCGATATTTCGACCACGAATATAATAAGGATGAAGCATGATGAGAAATGGAGATAGCAAAGAAGAAATTAGTCGTGCATGTAGTAGACACGGAAAAGGGTATAGTAGATCCAGCTTGCCTTTCTTGGGTACTCCCAATTGTTTCAAGCAGAGAAGAAGTAATGAGAGGAATTGTCGAATCATCAACAATTATTGTGAGATTAGTTTGTTAACTACAGCTAACACAAGGCAATTTGTGAATGTCAAACTCATGGATGGAATAAGACTCATGAAACATGGGTTAATTGAGTTTGACTTAAAAAACTATACACTTGAATCTTGATAGCAATATCACAATTTGACATGCCCCACGTGTAGATGCCTTTACATGCATTTCAATGTGTGGTAAGGACTAAAAGTCCCAATTGTTGGAAACACTGAGAGGGGGGGGGGTGAATTAGTGTTTAGATATTTATTCAATTTCAGCAAATTTAAACATAAAAATATTATATATTACTTGAAGCTTAACACAAGATCACATAACACATAATATGATTATGGGGAAACCTTATTTAGAGGAAAACCCCAGTGGGAATTAATACCCACAAATATTGTACTAGTATAATGAACCTATTAAAGTTCCTTTGCCCTGTTAGGAGCAATCTTTACAATGCAAGTACAATGACTTGGTTAAAGGCCTGACCCTGTTAGGATTCTTTTACAAACAACCCTGTTAGGGGTGAGGACTCATTTTCCAAAAGCTCACTGCTCAATGAGAATGAAGGCTACAACCTCCTGAGAATAGATATGCACTATATCCAAGAGTGAACTTCTGTATGTGACACAAATGTCTGATCAATTCCAGTTATGCGCTTATGCTCTTATCTTCTTTAAGGGCTCCATCTCATACTGATATCTTCATAATGCTCTGCTATATATCTTCTCTGACTTTTTCTTCGACACTTCAAATATGTATTTACATTGCATATATATATGTTTATCCCTGAATAGACGCGACTATAAACAAGACCTTAGTCGGCCCAAAAACAACATTCACAACGCTTCCAAACAAATTGGCTTAAGTGTGTTTACAAAAATGTTTAATATATGATTACAAAATTATTACAATAGGTGCTTAGCCTTTACATAACAAAAGATTACACGCTAATCAAAATCATGAAGTCGGCTTCATACTCTATATTCTGAACTACTAGTGTACTTGTTCTTTCTGTAACTTGTCCGTACTACCATTCTGTACCATGCATGTATAGGATAAGCATAACAACATACCATAGAGATTAAGTCTAAATGCACATATCCTGATGTGGTCGTACGCATGTGCGCTGATGCTCTGATCGACTACAAGTCACTGTTCTGTTCTATCTTCTACACTTAGTCAATTTTCACTTTATAGTTTATTGTCAAAACTTCATATGACTTTGTTGCCATAATGACAACACAAAATAAGCCATATACTTCCTGGGAGTCAACTTGCCAACACCAATCAAAACTATGCATATGGTTTCCACCATGTGCAGTTAGGATGTTGCATTTACATGTTCAGATTCATTTATCATCAAATACAAAGCAATTTCGTTTTGTACTATATATTGACAATAGTCATTTTGTAATTTGATTTGAGATGTTGTCTACATTTGTATGTTGTTTTTTATTGCAATTATAATTAGTATGAATGAACAAAATAATCAACTAAACAAAATGATATGTTGGAATGATAGTGCAATATTTTTTGATATAGCGTCGATGGCTTTGGTCAATGTGCCTATGTGTCAATGTGGTGTTGGCCCTTGTGTGTTGAAGACGTCACACACAACAAGTAATCTTGGGCGTAAATTTTGGGGTTGCCCAAATAGGAAAAAGGTCTAGATATGGAATTATATTTTATGTTTAAAAGTAATGTGACAATTAATCATTTTAGGAAGAACTGATGTAGATTTGGTATTGCAGGGAAATAGTGGATGCCAATACTTTCGGTGGGTCGATGACACCACATTTACATCTAACCCATCTACGTCTATACCTGATGTAGGAAATGAGTGCAACTTGTGCAAGGCTCGAGAGGCAGCTAGTGCCACCGAGATTTCTTCAATTGCGAAAGTAGAAATCATGTTTCTGTGATGCCTTCTTTGTGTAGTTTGTGCACTACTTTGTTGGGACCATATGCATAAATGTGATTAATAGAGGGCTATTGTAGATACTAAAACTTTTTTAGAATTTCATGTAGATACGTTTGACATATTTTGATAAACTCATAAATTTTTTGTTGTTTATGACTTCGTTGTGATTTTCTATATAAAATTAAACAAAATAAAAAATTAACCTTATTAAAAAAAATTGAAAAAAGTTATAACATTTTAAAAAAGTTAACCTTATTTATGATTTATGATTTCTAACTCTTGGATGGGATTTTGTAAATTTTATCCTTAGCCCTCAGTAGCAATTCCTCGACTTGATAGTTTAAAATTCTATACAGTGCATTGTTTCTATAAAAAGAGGGTTCAGAAGTCATGAAAATGATAATACTCGATATTTTACGTTTGAAGAAAAAGGGAAAATCTCTTATAAAAGTTTTGGTATAATTTGGATAGCAAGGATCACCCAACTTCATAAAACAAGAACGGAAACAACCCAACTTAAAAGTAGAAGACATACAGACCTGTCTAGTGAGCATATTGTGCTGAAGGTGGAGTTTGATGCTTCTTCAATGATATCAGGCAGTGATGCAAAATTTAATGTCTGTAGTCGTTGCAGCAGCATAAGGCGCCACCTTCAACGCAATACTATCACTAGACAGGTTTCTATGTTTTCTACTTTTAAGTTGGGTTGTTTCTGTTCTTGTTTTATGAAATTGGGTGATCCTTGCTATCCAAATTATACCAATACTTTTATAAGAGATTTTCCCTTTTTCTTCAAACAAAAACTGTCGAGTATTATCATTTTCATGACTTCTGAACCCTCTTTTTACAGAAACAATGCACTATATAGAATTTTAAACTATCAATTATCAACTCTAGGAGGGATCGTTGACATTAGTCAAGTGTGACTTTGGGTTATTAGTGATCTATTTGACACGCCAACATGGAAGGGATATCGATTAATAGTGTATAAACATTAGCTAGCTAATGACTTATATAATATTGGTTAATAATGTAAGTGTGGCCACTGAGATTTTTTAGGAATATCTAAATGTCAGTGTGGCCCTTTACTCATGGTCATAGAAATAGGTAATATGTATCTCCTCTCATATAATTATAAATCTTGTAGGTTTGGGATCATGGATATTACCTTAATATATTACAAGAATTGGTTCTCCATCGTAGTTACGAACCGTTGGGTTTAAAAGTTCTACCATCCTTTAAAAGACTGGTTTTAAAGTTAAACCTGAACTACGATGTCTCTGTGAGTTACGTAGGCAAGGCCATCTATGATGATCCCCTGAGGCATTAGGTATGACCCTTAGGTCTTGTACTTTTGAGTTCTTTCTTGATCTTTCCACCCCTTACCAATATTTTACATAGTTTGCATCTCTTTACGAAACTAGTTTTCAATGTCTTATGAAATATAGTTGTAGGTAGATATCTCTTCTATAATGATGGAGGAGTCAAAGGTAATGATCAGTGGGGTTGCTGCTATTAGATAATAAATTAATAGACTTACTATTTTCAATTTGAGCTCGGGAATCATGCAATGTTATTATTGTCATTGTATGCTTGCTGCTGTTGTGCACCATATATTGTTTTATACACTGTTTATTTCATTGAGACTGTGAGCTTGGCATTTGTAATTTATTTTCTGTTATTGGATCAATGTATTTTGACCACTTATTCATTATGTTGGCATACTTATTCATTATTTTCATTATTGTTACTTTGTTTTAGGTCTTCTCAATGTCGACTACTAATCATTGGTTTCTCTTTCTCCCTTAGGAATGCTTGTCAAGTAGAAATGGTAGGATACCATCTATCTTTCTTGAAGACTCTTTATGAAAAGGGGATCAATGTCCTTTATCTTCAATCGAATAAGGGGTGCAGAAGGTTGCTTTGCATCCATTGGGTATAGAAATTGAGTGGTATACCCAAACGATGCAAAGCATCTTCTGTACCCTCGATTTCAGTAAAGAGAGAAATGCCATTGATACCCTTTGGATAAAGAAGCTTCAAAACATAAATATGATATCCTACCATTACTACTTGATAAGCATTTCCAAGGGATCATAGATGCTCTATCCTACCATAGACACGTGTGCGTTCCTTATCATAGCCTTAACACAATCTCAATCTCATGAGG
>MU226817.1:1014877-1047142 GCA_018584345.1 Thuja plicata
TCTTCAATTGCTTGATAACAGATCCTCTAAAGCTCCAAAAATACTATTAATCATCCTTCCATGATTAAGTATTACCTTTATCTGCTCGTCGGTAGCCTCTGTGTGTTCTTGATAACTGATGTATTCTGTTTCTGATCTTTGCATGAATTCTGCCTTCTGCTCCTTAGATGCTCTTCGTGGCTATCAATTATATAGAATTCATGTACTCACAATTGAGTATGAACATCTATTTATACTAGCTTAGGTTCAATTCTTGATTCATGCATTCGCAAGTTAACTCTAGATTCAAGATATACAACTTGATCTTGATCTGTAGTTAGATATGCTTTAGATCCGTTAGGATGATTTAAAGCATTTACATAAAGCTTGCATGACCATAAAAAACAAAAAACAATTCTACAAAATAGAATAACTTTGCTTTATCCGCCATGTATAAATCAGATCCACAATTTGCGGCTTTTCTGATTGTCGGTTCTGATGGTCAGTGTTCTTGGTCGTCGATGTTCCTTTCTTTGAACATA
Source organism: Thuja plicata (assembly GCA_018584345.1). Lineage (NCBI taxonomy): Eukaryota > Viridiplantae > Streptophyta > Pinopsida > Cupressales > Cupressaceae > Thuja > Thuja plicata. Next base: position 1,015,399 of record MU226817.1, read on the forward strand.
TCGTCGGGTATGATTGTCTGTTCCTGTCGGGTTGTTCTGGAAACTGTGTCGCTGGTGATGCTTGTCAATTTTATACTTAGATTTTTCTCAAAAATCTTTGTTCTGTCAGGTATGCTTTCATTTTACCAGTATTGCTTGTGGTTCGCCGGTGATGCTTGCTGTCTGCCGGTAATGCTTGCTGTTTGCCGGTAATGCTTGTTGTCTTTGTTTTTTCTCTGAGTATACTAATGGAAAAATAATGTCATCAATAAACAAAAACTTGTAAAGTTTACTTGCAACTTGTTCCCCAGTAGAGTCGCCAATCTGTTGGTGCTCAAATCGACAGATTGGATTTCCTATGGATTTTGCCTATCCAATGATGAGAAAAACAAGTGATTTGCCAACAAACAAGGTTTCAACTTAGTTCAAATATCAACCTTCTACAATTCTGGCTCTACAGAACCAAGGCTGGTGGGCCTATACCCTAAACTTATCTTTCAAGTCTTTTAAGGGATTTTTAAAGCACATAACTTATAATTCAAACTTCTATCTCTCAAAGTATGGCAAAGTACTATTAAGATCACAAAACTGAAAACAATGTATTGTTTAAATATTTAAATGTAATGTTGCAAGAAATTTAAAGAATTCTTGATAGATTTAAGATATAAACTGGATAAAGTAAATGAATGTAGTATTTCAAAACTTTAAACAATGAAAATTTATAGCATAATTCAATAAACAAGAAAGATAAGTGCTTTATCTAACTATGGGCAAAAGAGTCAATATTATTTCAATCTTGCGTTCAACTTCAGAGACAGTTTTGTAAACAAAACTTATCACCTTAAAGGTGTTATGAAATGCACATATAAAATAAAATAAGTTCAGATATATTTCAATTGGGTATTATTTCTCAAATGACAGACCGATTGACCAAGGCCTTAATCAATAGAATTTAACCATGGGAAAATGAGAATAAGCCAATTGATAATACAAAATATAAACCAAAATAGAATATATGCACATCAAACGATCACTTTAAAGAATTTCTTATCGATTCATTTGAAGGACTGATTGTAAAATAATAACGAAATAATTGCGCATATGAAAGAAAAAACAAACTTATCGCTACTTGATTATGAAAATTGGTATATCGAATTCATGTTTGCAGTATTTGATCCAGCTATTCCCATTCCACCATTATCCAAATCGATTCTCCTTATTTCTTATATTTTTGCATCCATATAAATATGAAAACCAAAAGGTGCATTGGAAATACAATAATGGGAAAGCAAGATACTGAGAGGGGGGGTGAATCAGATCTTAAACTTTAATCACTTTAAAACAAACTGATCCACAAACATACATATATGAAATTGATCTAACATCTAGTTGCATCCATGACAGTAAATAAATAATACAATACACAGAATTTGGTAACCCAGAAACCCAAAAAGGTAAAACTGGGGTGGGGATGACACCCACAAATTCTTCACTACTGCAGCAATAAAGTGTGCCTGTTAGGGTTACAAAAGTTTGATCACTCTTGGTGATCTACCTGGTTAAAGGTCTGCCCGGTTAAGAGCTACAGATCATTACAATCTACCTTGTAAAAGGATTTCAACTTACAATAAAGTAAGCACTCGGCTAAGAGATTTAGAAAGGTCTGTTAGAACCACTTTGTTAAGAGATTTCACCTAATACACTTGTTAGAATGTCTCAAATGTTGATCCTTCTATGTGCACTCTGATGCTGATAACAGATCTCCTCTTTACAATGCCTTCTCTGATCTTATAATCTGATATGTCTTACTCTGCTGCTCATTGCTCTTCCACTTTGCTAGATCTATGCTTCTTGTCAAAACAACCCTTCACACATCTCATGTATGTATGCACCTTCTCTTTGTGCTTTGTGTCTATATTTTAAATTAGGGTAAGAAGCAGTCTTATTATACTCTTCAAATCTGGCGAATAGATCTAGATCAACGATAAAAAATAAAAGGCTTATGCCTCCTAGGCATTCCAATTTTCTGATTGGCTACATGCCACGTATTAGGATCAAATAATTAAATGCATATTTATCTTGTTGAAAGTAATAAATGCTCATCTACGTCGGCCCAAAATAGTTAACCTAGGAATAACTGGCATTCCTAACATTCACATCAAAACTGTCTTGCTCGACAGTAATGACTCCTGTTGCTCGACATGGACTTGCTGGGTAGCTCGGCCTATACTGTTTAGCTCGGCCGCAGTGGTGACCGACCAAAACTGCCAAGATAAATGACTAAGTGTAGACACTAAATAATCAACAAAGACTTAGAGATTAACAATCTCCCCCTTTGATATTTAGTGGTAAAAACACTTATCATTTCGTTTACATCCACAAAACTGCCTAAGTACATACAGTACTCCCCCTTAGATTATACTTCATAATTAATAGATTATCTACATAATATACATGCCTTCAAAAAAAAATATTATACCTTCAGCTCATCTGTTCCTTTCTTGCCTGATTCCCCCTTGTTTTTGTCACTGATAGTTGGAGGGGTTAAGTTGTACTTATCCAAAAACTGTTTATGAAGTTGTAGAATCAATGCAAATGAAGTATCCCAACTATCTTTAACAAACTTCATAACTCCCAACTTAACTTCTAGCTTGGCAGCTAGACTTACCAAACTTTCTGCAGTAGAGAGATGAGAGTCTCTCTTTACCAATTCTCTTGCAGCTGTAAGTTCTTTCTGAATAACCTCCAGATGAGGTATCAAATTAGCCTGAATTGTAATCAATTTGGCCCTGATTCGGCCATCTTCAGCCATAAGCTCGGCTAACCTCCTCTTTGTATGAGTTAACTTATTGAAATGAATGGAGCTAGAGCTAGCATCCATGCTCAGTGAACTTGCAGTTGACTTCATATCCAGGTGCAATTTCTCAATTAACTGCTAATTTTCTTTTGTAAAGAATGATTCATCACATAATCTCTTGTACAAAGAAAATACATTGTTTGCAACTTCTTCTAGAATTTCAATGAGAGAAGAAAGTTCAACCTATTTTGTAGCTATCTCTTCAGATATCTTTTCCAATACTTTGTTCTCGAACTTTCTCTCAGACCATTGCAATAGTTTGTCATTTGCCTCAATATTATCATCAGTCACCTTTTGTACAATGTGAACTAGTTGTTCTAGTATAGGTGCCTGGTCATTTACATCATCCATATCAAAAGATTTTACAAAAATATCTTTGATATCATGCAGAACTTGCTTCTGCTTCTGTTCTCTCTTCATTTCTTCCTGTCTCTTCTTCCTCTTCAAAAGTTCTTGAAGGGTCTAAATCTGCTCGTATGACAAACTCTCAGGATCCCATTTAGGAATCACAATGACTTCATCTAATGTGACATTTAGACCTAGTGACTTCTTCTTATTTAGCTTCCTCCTTTTGGGCTCAGGTGAGCTGTCATTCGGCTTGGTTTCAATGATATCCTTTCCTTTGTCAGTAAGCAATTCAATTGCTACCTTCATCTTAATCAAGATTTCCTGTTGATCAGGTACATTCCCCGTTTTGGGTCCAGTAGGGGTAGATGAAGCAGAGTGTGGTAGGTTTACCAACACTTGTATAGCCTCTTGTTCTTTAGGCTTGTCTCCAGTTTCTTCCATTTTGTCTCCAGTATCTAACAATGTCTGAGCAACCTCTAAAATAGGTGAATTTTCAGTATTTACCTCTTGATTTTCTGTCATCTCTTTCTCGGCTTCTTTCTCTTCATCGGCCTCAGTAGCCTTGATAGGTGATTCGATAATTGTGTCTGTCGGCTCATCCTGATCCTCGGCATCCACTTTTCTATTATCATCCAGTGTAGTGTCAATGGGACTATCCATTGTTGAGTCTACAATTTTCTCTTCACCTGTTTCTTTTGATGGTCCAGACTCTATTTTTTCTTGTTCAGTGATGGTCCGCTCAGAGGTTCCTTCATTTGTTTTCTTCTTTTTTGGGACCGACAACCCAAAAATATCTTTCCTAATCTGAGTACTTTGTTGTACTACTCCTTCAATATCATTCTTCAAAATAGCATAAGCTCTATGTTTAGGTACAAACTTTTGCTTATGTTGTTCAACAAATTTTCCTTTTTGTTTCTTTGTCAAGTTTGGGACGACTCTAGCCAAAGTTGCTTCCCTTATTTGCCTTTCAATCATCAATGCAAATTCCCATTTACCAGATAAGAAATCATAAAGTTTTGTAGGGACACTATCCCCTATCTCTATAGGTGTCAATTTGAATGTACTCATCATGTCTAATAGAGCTTCATGTATCTTGACCTTATTCTCTATACTTTGCTTTTCATATTTGACAAATTTGAATCCAGATAACCCAGTTGAACTTCTAATATTCTTGCATACCTCATCAATGTTTGTAGGATGTTTGAATGGTGTTGTAGGTATGTTGCTTGGCACATCAGTGTATGTCTCCTCATCTTCTTCATCATTCAAGATCAGTCTCCTTCTCCTTGGTCTTTTGGCAGGAATGCTCGGCACAACCTTGGGTTTGACTTGTTTCTTCTTCCTTGAGCTGCTCTCAGCAGCATTCTTCCTTGTGCATACAGATGTTTTCACCACAAGAGGTGAAATAGATGATGCCCTGGTCCTTGGTCTATTTGCAGTAGGAAGGGTAGCCTGAGGTTTGACTTTGCTTACTTTGGTTTCCTTGGAAACCATTGGCTGCTTCCCTTTCCCCTTAACAACTACATCCTCTTTAGACTCATTTTCTTCTTGTTCTTCACTAGATATGTCCTCTCCTTGTCCAATAGTTAAGCCTAGAGATGCATCCTCTACTTCCTCATCAATTGCAATGCCAACCATCTTCTTCAGATTCTTGAAAATATTTTTCCTCTTCCTTTCCATGGTGCCAGCCTTTAGGTTCATAGAAATTTTGGCCTTGGCTTCTTCATAATTACCAAAATGTTTAATAGTATTGTCAATTTCCTCTGCTAGTAAAGTTGTTATGGCTGCAGATGTTTCATCTATGTTTACTTCATAAGGTAATGGCCTTAACCATGATACCCTAGGTACTACAGCCTGAACATAAGTGTAATCTGTGTCTACTAGAAAACACACATCCTCATAATGTTTTTCAACTAATGAACTAGGAATTTTGCTTCTTAGTCTCATACTTTTCTTGAACTCCACAAAGTATGTTTCCATTACATTATCAAAATTATCACCTAATTGTTGAATCAGTACATTTATATGTTGGGTGATAGGTCTATCTGTTTTCCACACTATGTCTTCAAAGGTAGGAAAAGTCTTCTGAATATAGAAAAATATGCAGACAAGCAAGGATCCGAACTTACACATAGAATTCTTCGCTTTCCTGATTGATGCAAGGTTTTCGACAAGCTGTGTTAGTTGTAGCTCAGCTAGGTTGTATGTGTGATCCTTCTTGATGATTTTCCATGCTTGGTCAACTGCAACGCAAGGCACACTGTCTAGTCGGCTTAACTGATAGAACTTGTGAGCTATTACCCTTACTGCAAAATCAAGTTCCAAGTCTTCGATGGTGGAAATTGTCATTCTCGTTTTGTTCCAAACGGCTTTAGTGACCTTCTCTATGTCTTCTTTACTCTGGCATTTCATGGTCCTTTTCCTATTCATAGTAGGGTAACTAGTTACACGATGTATGATATCCTTGGTAATCTTCACTAGTCCATTCTCCAACCAAATGCTCATATCATGTACTCTATTAAGAATAATTTTAATCCATTCAATCCTGAAATTCCTCAGAAACTCTAGGGCTCGAGTTAACCCTCACTCGGCTAGATGATTGTGTTCGGGTTTTAAGGTTCCGTCTTTACGTAATTTCCCGTAGGATTCCCTCAGCTCATGGTCTCCAACTTCACTGATTTTACACATGTAACATGCCCTAATGTCGTGAATCATAATTACCTTCGGAGGGATCGAAGATAGGGCTCCAGTCAAATCACCCTTGATAGCGTTCTCAGGAACGGCTTGAAAGTTGGGAGGCGCACAAGTGTCGCTCCTAACCAATTGAACTTTTCTCAATTCCTTCTCCATTCCCCTAGCTGGTGCAGACGAACTAGCGGCCATGATTTCAAGAGTAAAGGGTTTCAAAGACGAAACAGAGTACCTCGACGACTATTGAAGTTCACACTTTTGCTGAATGGCTGACGACACACTGTAGAATTCTTCGACAATCTCTGCTGAAATCAAGCTCGCCAATGCTTCAACACTTCAAGAAATCTCAAATCGCAAGGTGAAAAGAATCGTGAACAGTTCATTCCTTTATAGGCTTCAAGGGTCAGAAAGTAGGTTTGCAATAAATGTTCTGTCCGTTGGAGTGAGTGCAAAATAGTTGTCCTCGGCCGGCTCCGACAATCTCTCGGTTGCAACCCAAACTAGCTTGGCACACATGCCAACGAGCTCGGTCTCAGCATAATACCGATGCTCGGCACCTATAGTGTTTAAATGACTTTGCTCGGTACTTTGTCTATAAAATATGTCATGATGCATCTTATCATACGCAGATATGGACTTTGGCACAATATATGTTAGGAACTGATGTAAGATATGAAATTTAAATACAGTTTCTTACATACCTCATTTGCTTAGATAGTGATGGTGTGATCACCTGATCCATTGGATTGGGTGACCTTGGCTTCAGTAGCTTCACTGCTGCTCGGTTCTATTTTCCTTACCCATGTTTGGTTCATTTATGCTCTAATATGCTCAACAGTAGGAGTAGGTACCCTTGTCTTGCAATCTTTCCTAGTATGACCAATTTTCAGACAATTGTGACAAACTAAGCTTCCATTCATCCAACTCTTTGATTTTCCTCTGAAATGTGTCCTTATGCAGTTTTCTGGAACATGTCCATACTCACCACAATAATGACAACTATGCCATGTGTTGTAATCCCAATTGTAAGTGTTACCTTTCCTTGGTACTTTTGCTAGTGTCTTTGATGTGCATTGTTGTTTAGCTTAAGATCTACAATCTTGTGCTCTATGTCCATATTTATGATAGTTATAACAGTTACCATTGAATCTAGGACTGGGAGGTGCATTGCTTGCCTTTGTCCTACATTCACGTGCTTGATGTCCAAACTTTTTACAGTTAAAGCAATAACCATTAAAGTTAGGTTTGGGATTGGACTTACTATTCATGCTTCTGCAGATGTTTGTTGTGTGTCCAGATTTTCCACAGTGATTGCATATAGGCTTGTTGTTCTTTGGCTTTGCATTCCTCTTTTCACCAATCTTAGATGATTCTCCTTTCTCAGTAGATGTTTGTTGTTCAGTGTGGTCTAATCCAGAAGAATCTTTTAATCTCCTTGATGCTTCCATCAAGTTCTCAAAATGAGTCAAAGCTTTATTAGGTCTGTTCAACCTTTCATTCAGTTCTTTCTCATATCTCAATTCATCCTTCAATTGACTGTTCTCAGATCTCAGATTCACAATTTCCATGTCTTTCCTACTGATCTCCTGATTCACAAGTAACAGTTGATTTTCCATATCAACCTGATTGATTGTCATCATTTGTACATCATGTGTTCTTTCATCAAGTCTGATAGTCAACATTCTTTTGTCTTCTTCAGCCATAGCTTTGTCAACTTTAGCTTTCTTCTTTTGTTCCACTATCTCACATAGTCTTATTGTTTGTGTTTCTTGTTCTCTTTTCAGATTTATGACTTCTTCACACAGTGCATTGTTCTTTTCCAGAAGATTTGCAATTGCTACATCACTCTCAGTAGAGTCTCCATTCTGAAATAGATTAGCAGTGTCTTCTTCATGATAATGTGTATCATTCATTTGTTTGGCCAAATCTTTCCTTGATATCAGGGACTTCTTTAATTCTTGTCTTGCTGTCTCAAGCCGATGTAAAGCTAGCTGAATGTCAATCTTTTGATTCTCAATGACTTTACCCAATTTGTAAATCTCCATCTCAAGATCTATACTCTTAAGTTGATTAAAACTTCTTATGGGAGAACTGAGCTCTGATACCAATCGTTGGAAATACAATAATGGGAAAGCAAGATAATAAGGGAGGGGTGGGGGGGGGGGGGNGGTAGGGGGGGTGGGGTTAATCAGATCTTGAACTTTAATCACTTTAAAACAAACTGATCCACAAACATACATATATGAAATTGATCTAACATCTAGTTGCATCCATGATAGTAAATAAATAACACAATACACAGAATTTGGTAACCCAGAAACCCAAATAGGTAAAATTGGGGTGGGGATGACACCCACAAATTCTTCACTACTGCAGCAATAAAGTGTGCCTGTTAGGGTTACAAAAGTTTGATTATTCCTCTGTGATCTTTCTGCATTACGCCTACATGTGATAGTTCCTCACAAGGTTCTTTATAATCATTCTCCATTGTTAATTGCAAACACTTTATAGCATTCAACAACCACCCATTCTGATGAAAAGTAGAATCGAACGTATGATAACTCATCTGATGAGTCATCGATGAGTTCTTGGGTTCATGAGTTACTATGTTGCTTCTTCGATAAGTATGGGCATTTTTATTGCAATTTTAACCGTATTCAGTCTATCGCCTCTTAATAACTGTATAATGGCGTTGATTATCCCTCAGGAACCCCTTAGAACTTAATACCTTTATAAATATTGAGACCACAAGATTTACAATAATAATAATGTTCTACGGTTCAAAATGATACATATAGTTATACTTAATTCCTTTATGTAGAATCATGATTATTTTGGATCCGATCCATGAATATTGGACTCGGCGTGGTGGTGGAACATCGAGTGCGTATGTGTATTGATGCACTTAGTATTGATTTAAAAGGAGATGCTCGACTTCTAGAAGTTTGATCATGTCGCAGTCACAATTCAATTTCCAAATGGTTGCTCGATCTCACAAATGAGGTTACGTGCTTGTTCTTCACAAAGTCGCGAGTTTGAACCTTCTAACCATGCTCGCCACCTTTTCAATCCATCGCCTCTTAATGGCTGTAAGAATGGCGACGTAAGTATTCATGTGCGTGGTATCTGAGACCCAGCTATTCATCTCCCGCCGACTATAGCCATGGTGTCGATCATCATCTTTGCGACCCCCTTTTCACTATGTATGCATTTGGTCATTCATCTTCGACGTTGAAACTCCCATCCATTCGATCATTTGTATTCGCCACCTTTGTTTTCTGCATATAAAATCAAATTATCAAATGAGTAAATAAAACAGTAATAATGCCACATAATAATTAAATAAATATGTACATTAAAAGTCTTTGTCTTTTCCCGTCAATGATACATGTCACATTCTTTGCAATGCTTACATAGTAAGCAAATTTGAGAAAGTTTTAACATTGATTCCTTTTAAATAGATAAAAACCATAAAAATAATATGAGATTCATATAGTAATAATCAAGCATTAAATAATATAAATGAACCGAATCTAAAATGCAATTTCTTGCTTATGGATTAGTTGGTCTCTTTAAATTAGCTCTTTTATTTTCTTTAAAAGCCTTGTTTCGATCAATAATCAAATAAAAGAGTACTATATAGAAGAATAACACACCAATATAGTTTTTATTTTTGCTTTGATTTATAAAAATGGCATGAAATTCAAAACTTTAGATAGGCATATTAGAAATAACTCTTTTGTAGAATTTACTTTGTTAGAACATTTTTGGGCATCATTAAATCAAAGTTACAATTCTCAGCTTGTAAAATATTATCTTTGAGGTTTTAACTGTATTCTAATTATTTTTACCGCCAAGATGGATTAATAATTTTAAGGCAACAATAAGATATGTGGAATCCTTTAAGTGCATTATGATTTACATAAAAGTATCACATAAAACTTTAAACCTTACCAAAGGCACTTTCAAGATCCATTATAATTAATCTTTGTCCCTAAGGAGGGAAAGATACAAAATTAAAATCCTAGTTTCATCTAGTGAAAACGAAGCTTCAAGAAAATGTTTTAAGAACAAGAATATAAGAAAAAATCCTAAAACATTTAGCCATAAGACATAGAAAAGTGAAGGAAAAGGATAGAATAGTAATTCGTTAAGACAAAGATGATAGAGAATGAAAAAGCTATAAAAGATAAGTAGATATATGAAAAGAGTTACTCCCCTGAATGGACATAAATTGCTTCGTAGACATGGGTTCCACCAGGTTCAACATAAACTACGCCAATAAGTAGGAAATATTTTCCACAACAAGTCAAATTGTGATATTGCTATCAGGATTCAACTGTGTAGTTTTTGAGTCAAACTCATTGACCCATGTTTCATGAGTGTGGTTCACAAGATGCAATGAGTGCTAAGTGTTCTATTCGTTCTCATGAGAGATGGGTTCTTGTGAACCAGTACTCATGAAACACGGGTCGATGAATTTGACTCAAAAACTACATAATTGAATCCTGATAGCAATATCACAATAATCTACACTATTTTTCCATAAAGTAACTAAAGATTTCATCTGAATATCCAAGTTGAGCATTATTTACACTGTGTTTCCAGTAAATAATCAAGGATTCCTTCTCCAGAATACAATATGTAATCCCTTAAGGTTTAGGATGGGTTTACAAGGAGAATATTTAGCGGTTGCCCTTGGGTGCTAGGATTTATTCCTAACCGTTCCATAAAAGTTCTGTGCCGAATAGAAAAATAGCCATGTTGCATAGGTAATGCACGCTACCACTATAAATGATTGCAGAGGAGGTAGATTTTTCCATAAAGCAATGAAAGATTCTTTCCCCATAATACAATATGTAATTCCTTGATGTTGGGGGTTGGCATTTCAATGAGAATATTTAGCGGTTGTCCATTACTTTTGGCTGGGTGCTAGGATATAATTTTTAATCGTTCATAAAAATTCTGTGCCGGATATAAATAGTCATATTGCACGCCTAATGCACGTTACCATTATGCTTGATAACAGGAAAGCTGGATAAGAGTAATGTGCACCTCATTTTGGAATTAGGCAGAAAAGACCAAAAAAACGGTACAGCTGTATGTATTTGAATAAGCTTGCTGGAAGACAAGTACCTCTCTATTTGATCTTTCATTCTTGAGCTCTCTCATCCTGTTGATGGATCATGGAGTATGATCTGAAACGTTGATGCTCAAAACTTACAAACAATCTTCCCCAGAAGCATAGCAATAAAATTCATGGATTGTGGAAATCTGTTATCATTAAGTACCTCTCCTTCAAACATGCTAAAATTCATTCAAAAACAAGCTATATGAGCTTTATTGTCCTTGTCATTACCACTGATCCGCACAAGAGCAAGTCCATTTACCCTGCTTCCAACTCAAATGATAGGAAATGTGGAATTAGGCAGAAAAGACAAAAAAAACCGGTACAGCTGTATGTATTTGAATAAGCTCGTTGGAAGACAAGTACCTCTCTATTTATTTTTCATTCTTGAGCTCTTTCATTCTGTTGATGGATCATGGAGTATGATCTGAAACGTTGATGCTAAAAACTTACACACAATCTTCCCCAGAAGCATAGCAATAAAATTCATGGATTGTGAAAATCTGTTATCATTAAGTACCTCTCCTTCAAACATGCTAAAATTCATTCAAAAACAAGCTATATGAGCTTTATCGTCCTTGTCATTACCAGTGATCCGCACAAGAGCAAGTCCATTTACCCTGCTTCCAACTCAAATGATAGGAAATGAAGTACCGATTTTTATTCTCCAACAGGGCTACAATCCATTCAAAAACAAGCTCTATGAGTTTATCATCCTTGTCATTACCAGTGATCCGCACAAGAGCAAGTCCATTTGCCCAGCAGCCAACTTAAATGATATAAAAAGATGTACTGATTTTTATTCTCCAACAGGCCATTGGTGCAAAATGGCCTATATCTATTTGCGGATTACAACAAATGTATGTATGTTATTTTGTACCTCAATCCAGCTGCAGCCTGGCTGCTTTTCCACACCCTTTTCCTTCATCATCTTCCTCACTTTTGATACACAATCCCACTTACCAGCTGCAGCATAAATATTTGACAATAGGACATATGGTCCAGAATTGTGTGGCTCCAATTTAAATAAGATGTGTGCTACCCTCTCGGCAATATCAGCATTCCCATGAACTCTGCAAGCTGCGAGCAATGCTCCCCACACAATAGCATCTGCTTGAACTTCTACAGGCATCCTGCCGATAAAATCCTCTGCCTCGTTGAGGAGGCCAGATCGACCAAGAAGATCAACCATGGACGCGTAGTGCTCTACTCTTGGCATGATGGAATAATCCCTGCTCATTGACACAAACAACTGCCAACCTTCCTCAACCAAACCTGCATGACTACAGGCACACAGGACACCTATAAAGGTAACATAATTTGGCTTGATGCCTATGCTCTGCATTTTCTTAAACAGTTGAAGGCCCTCCTCGGCGTGCCCATTCTGTGCGTTGCCAGCAATGATTGCATTCCATGAAATAACATCACGCTCAGGCATTGTATTGAACACTAACCGAGAATCATCCATGCTTCCACATTTAGCATACATAGTTACAAGGGAGTTTGCCAAAGGGATATCCACAAAAGTGTCTGTCTTGATTATATACTGATGGATTTGCTTACCCTCTCCCAGAGCTGCTAGGTTGGCACATGCGCTTAATATGCTTGTAAAGCTAGAACAATCTGGCTTGACTTTTGACTCTATCATTTGAGAGAAAAGATTATAGGCCTCTGCATAATATCCATTCTGTTCATAACCTGCAATTAGTGCATTCCATGAAATCACATCTCGTTCTTGCAATTCGTCAAACAGGTGACGTGCGTCCTCCAGTCTTTGGTTTTGAGCATATCCTGCAATCATTGCATTACATGACACAACATCTGGCAGAGGCATTCTGTCAAATAAGTAACGTGCTTCATCTACTCTCCCAATCTGACTATACCCTGTAATCACTGAATTCCATGAAACTACATCCTTTTGAGGCATTTCGTCAAACAATCGCCGAGCGTCATCAATTTTCCCAGCCTGAACGTACACCATAATCATTGAGTTCCATGAAACCACATTCCTTTCAGGCATTACGTTAAACAGATTGCGTGCAAAATCTAATCTCCCATTTTGGGCATAGCCAGAAATCATCAGAGTCCACGAGGTGATATTTTTCATTGCTTCAGGCATTTTCTCGAACAATCTACATGCATCATCTACTCTACCATTCTGCACATACCCTGTTATCATAGCATTCCAAGAAACTTCATTTCGTCCGGGAATTGCATCAAACAGACTACGAGCATCATCGATTCTCCTACATTGAGCATAACCCGTGATCAATGTATTCCAAGATACAGTATCTCGTTTAGGCATTTTGTCAAACAGTTCTCTTGCCATCTCAATTCTCCCATTTCGGGCATACCCAGAAATCATCAAGTTCCAAGTATATATATCTGGTTGGGCTATTTGATCGAAAAGCTCACGAGCATCTTCGATTCTATCACTCTGGGTATATCCCCTAATGACTGTGTTCCAGGAGACATTATCTCTTTTGGGCATTCTGTCAAATAGGTAACAGGCTTCCTGCAATCTTCCATTGTGCATATATGCTGCAATCATTGAATTCCAGGAAACAATATCTCGTTGAGGCATTATATCAAACACTTGTCGTGCATCTTCCAATAATCCATTCCGAGAAAATCCTGTAATGACAGAATTCCAAGTTACTATATCTGGTTCAGGCATTTTGTTAAACATTATACGCGCATCTGCCACCCGCCCAGTTCGAAAAAGGCTTACAAGTTTATTATTCCATGAACGCCGATCCACGCTAAACTTTCTCTTCTTCAAATTAGGACCACTCGGACTACATGTGTACATAGGTTGTTTCTGATCAAAACTCCACAGACATGGAGATTGATGACGTTTCAGCATCACAAGTGCTTCACTACAGCCAGAGCAAAGCCTACTCGCCGGCACCTTCATCCACTTTCTCCAACCACTACAAGCCTGCCTTAAAATCATTATGGTTAAATTCTCATGCCAGGTTGTAAATGATAACAAGAGACGCAAAGCGTCAAAGTTTCTGTTAATAGAGAAAAAAAAGTAGCAAGATATGGAGAGAGAGTTAAAAGGGATAGAAAGATATGTAATAGATAAATATATAGAGAAGGAGAGACAAGAGACAATAAGAGTGGATGAAATAAATATAAAGATAGAGATAACAAGTGATTTATAGAGAATATAATGATAGAGAGAGTTGAGAGAGAATTGAGAAAATTAAGCTATCAAGCTTTGTAAAACGATAAATATTTATGTCATTTTAAGGAACATTTAAATAACAACAACAACTTTTGACTTAAATATCATGTTGAATTATTCATTCAATAATAAAAATATTAATTAAACAACTTATAATTGAATGAAATAATAATAATAATAATAATAATGTTAATACTTTTAAATGACATGATTAATCAAATATATGATTTAGAAATAATTATATTTATTAACAACTTATTATATTATTTAATGTTTTATTAAAAGTTAATTAATAACATTAATATAATTTTCATATTTATGTCATTTTAAGAAATATTTAAAGAACTACAATTTTTTAATTATCACAATAATATAATAGTTTTGACCTTTAAAGTTGTTATTTAATGATAAGAAACAACTCATAATATAACATAACAAAATAATAAATAGGACAAAAGAAATAAATTATTATTAAAAATAGAAATATATATTTAACTATTAATATCTTATATTTATTATTTTAATAATATAACATAGCAAAATAGTAAATAGGACAAAAGAAAAATGATCAAAATAAATTATTTTATAAATTATAATAAACATTTAATACAAATGACAAGTGACATTATGTTGTACATTTAATACAAATGACAAATGACAATTGAGATTATTTTGTACATTTAATACAAATGACAAATGAGAGGGTTTTTATTATTTTTGTTTGGGAAAATTGATTTTACTCCTTACCAAAATTAGTATAGACCAATCAAATTAAAGAAAAATAAGATTTAAATATTCATGGGAAATGAAAAATAGATATAAACTATAGAGGTTGCATTTAATTTTTTAAATTCTGTAATATGATTGGTTAATCTAATTGAAAAATTGGACTGAATGAATGCAATAGTTATTCTGCAGGCAGGAACTAATAAAAGGAGGTGTAATGGTTACTTTAGTAAAATATTAAAAAATATATATATTTATTTGGTGATATTTATTTGCAATATAAATGAATTGGTTTAAAAAAAATAAAAATAAAAATATAAATGTATACAAATTAATTTGAAAATATAAACAAGTGCCACATACTGCGTGTATTTATTTATAATATATTGTAATAGAAATATAGGAATTATTGAATAATTTTTTTTTTTAAATTTTTTTTTAAAGCAAGCTCTGCCTAGGGGGTAGTACCCATTATACTGCCAAAAAAATAAGGTTACAATTGATTTCAGAGATGTCACTCCCATTACTAAACTGAAAACACACACTAACTTCTAACTGTTCCTAATCTCAATGGAAGAGGTATCCAATACCCTCGCCCATCGATAACAGTCTAGCTACAATATCCTCCGAAAAAAGCTTGTCGTTAGCTTGACAAAACGCCACAAACTTTTCCATGTCATATTCTTTAGCAACACAATTCTTGAAAACTAGCCAAGCCTTTTTCATCAGCTTTTTCTTTTCCTTGTCTTCAGGGGAAAATAGGGCCTTGAGCAAACCTCTCGAAAGACTGGAGTCCATCAAGTCTAACACCGTAGACACTTGATAATAGGGTTCTTCTGCGATCATCCTTCTGACCAAACCATTGACGGGCACCAGATGACCTATTACTTGGATAATAGGTAGGAATAGATCATGTATTATCTTCCCATCATGTATATGAGATCCTGACCAGTAATCTGCCCCCAATAGAGCTATCATGGTCGCCTTCTCCCTATCATTGGCCTTTTTAAAAATGTGTTGTATCTGCACATCCGGCGCTTCTCTCAACGACGCTTCTCTCAACTCCGCTTCCTGAAGACACCTGCAGCCGATACCCATCATATGTGCCATTATCTTCTCTCAACACTACTTCCTGATGATACCTGTGGCCAGTATCCTTTATTATCTCTTCTAAAGAGTTGATGTGTTCTATCCATCTGATAGAATATATATAATTCTGATCGAAAACCCCAGTCGAAAAGGCTGCTGTATCATTTCACGTGCCTCCTTAGTCCGCCATTGCAGAGATTCGAAGGACTCTGCAATGGTCACGCGCTACTGCAGAAAGAGCCCGTCCTTTCTGCCCACGCCATCGAAGCCAACTATCCTATTCTCGTCTTGTCAAGAGGATCACTATCCATTCTAATTAGCTTTTGCAACTCCTCTGGAATAGAATCAGCCTTATCAAATTCCAAATCCGAACCTATGTCAATACCCATGTTGGCCAATTTGTTCGCCACTTGGTTCCCTTCTCTGTACACATGTTGTACTCTAAAGTCTACCAGCCTTCGTAAGTGATCTTTCAGTCTAGGAAGCCAACAGGCCAGCCTCCAGTAATTGAAAGAAGATTTTGAAATCCCGTTTGTGATAATCTGGGAATCACCTTCAATGATGATTTTGCCACTGACTTTGGAAGAACACCAAGCTAGTCTGGCTTCCAATCCTGAAATTTCTGCCACGTTATTTGTAGTATGGCCCACTTTCCTCGCGATGCCTTTCAACAATTCTCCCTTATCATTTCTCATGACTGCGCCTATGCCACTGACTCCTGGGTTACCTCTGCTAGCTCCATCAAAATTTAGCTTAACCCAACCTTTAGAAGGAGCTTGCCATCTAATTGCTTTTCTGTCCGCTTTTTTGTCTTTCAACCTGTGATCTTCTCTATGACTAGTGTTCCATTTCTTCTCCATATCCATATCCCATTTAGCCATGAATTTATAATTAAGCCCCATTATTCTATTTTTTACAACTTCCTCTATAGCAATTTGGATCTTCCATTTTAGATGACCGATTTCCAAATCTTTTTCTTTGAATATCCTCCGGTTTCTCTCTTTCCAAATGTGCCAAACTAGCATGGAAGGACTTACTAACCAAAAGAGACACCATTTAGATTGGATTCTATCTTGGGGCCATGACAAAAGGAAATATTTTAGCGTACCATTTCTTACACCTTGCCATTGTAGGCGATCCAAAAGCCAGTCCCAACACTCTCTCGCAATCGGGCACCACAAGAGAAGATGATCCACCGTTTCTTCCTCTTGTCGGCACATGATGCACCAATTTGGACCAGAAATTCCAATTGATTTCAATCTGCTTCCTGTTAAAATCCTACCATGCAATGCCACCCAGAGGAAAGTGCCAGCCTTAGGCAAAGGCCACTTTCCCCAACACAATTTAGTCGGCCAGTAATTATTACTCTGCCTGCGCCTAAGAAGCTCGTAGCCCAGCTTTACTTTGTATGCTCCTGATTTTGACGCACTCCAGATTAAATAATCCTCTACATTAGAGCGGATGACTAATTTGTTAATAAGCATCTCCTTCAAATGAATGCTATTGACCGACTCCAGTTCACCCACGATCCTCGAACTAGCCCTAGGAGAAGAAGGGGAAAAGATCATATAATCAGCCACCTTACTGCCTACTGAGGATTCTATTCTATTCACCGAATCTTCATCTGAGAAGTAACTATCCAGTGGTTTATCCCCTAGCCTCGAGTCTCTCCAAAACATAGCTCTATTCCCATTGCCAATCTGCCATGTGAAATGTTTAGTGATGACATTCCTGCTGTCCCAAATGTGCCTCCAAAAATGTGAGCCAAAGGGTGCATCTGCAGCGGTCAAGATTCTGTTCGGATCCCGAGCATCCAGATACTTAGCATTCATAATTTGGCACCATGGTTTGTCCGGATTTTTATACATCTTCCAAGCCAACTTGGCACCCAATGTTGTGTTTTACAAATCCATACTTCTTAAACCTGCTCCTCCTTCCTCTTTGGTCAGGCATGCTGTGTTCCAATTAATGAGATGAATCCTTTTATCTGTTTTAGATCCTTCCCATAAAAAAAAATTTAAATAAACCATCAATCGCGGATGCGATTCTCTTAGAAATTTTGTATACTGACATGGGGTAAATGGGAATGGCAGAGAGAACCGATTTAATCATGATGATCCTCCCTGCTTGAGAAAGCCATCAATTCTTCCATGAGGAGACTTTGGATCAGATTTTTTCAATGACTCCTTCCCAAAGTTTGTTATCCAAGCGCCCAACAAATAAAGAAACTCCAAGGTATTGAATGGGAAAAGAGCCTTCCTCAAATTCCAATATATTAACGATGACATCTCTCAGCTTCTTGATGGTATGGAGAAATTAAACCCTTGATTTAGAGGCATTCATAACTTGACCCGATTCTCTTCCATAGGATGAAAGTACCGCCTTTATGTACCTGGCTTCCGATACCGATGCCACACCAAATAAAATGGCATCATCTACAAATTGAGAGTGTGTAATGGGATCTAAATTGTTTTGAATAGTTATTCCACACCATTTACGAAGCCTAGTATTTTTCTTAATGGGGCGGCCCAGAGCTTCTTCCATCAATACAAAAAGAAGGGGAGACAGGGGATCGCCTTGCCTTAACCTGTTAGTGGCTTGGAAAAAACTAGTTATCGACCCATTTACAAAAATAGAGAAGTGCACTGAAGAGATGCAAAAATGAATGCATTTGATCCATTTAGAGCAGAAACCAAACCGAGATAAGAGTTCAAGTAGAAAGGGCCATCATACTTTGTCGTAAGCTTTGCTGACATCAAGTTTAATTATCATACCTGGCTTTTTGCTACATTGAATGTTGTGGATGGTTTCCCCTGCCAAAATGATACTATCTAATATTTCCTGACCTGGAACAAATCCATGTTGTTCTGCCAAGATGATTCTGCTGAGGATCGGTTTTAGCCTATTTACCATTGCCTTTGCCATGATTTTGTATAAAGTGTTGCAGAGTGCAATCGACCTGAAGTCATCCATGGACGAAGCTTCCTGTATTTTTTGAATTAGTGCTATGACCATATTGTTTAATTCTCTTACGAACTATCCTTTTGCCCGGAAAGACTCCATGGTTTTAAGTATGTCTTCCCCCATAAATACCCAACACTTCTGAAAGAATTCCGAAGGGAATCTATCTGGGCCTGACGCCTTATAGGCAGGATTGTCAAAGGCTGCTTTCTTAATTTCTTGAAGAGAGAATGGTTTCATCAATTGTGTATTGTCCACATCAGAAACCACTCTTGGAATAATATCTAAAAATGCTGGGGCTGAAGAGGATAAAGATTCAAGGGAAGATCCCAAAATGGATTGAAAATGAGATGAAGCTATCTCCTCGATGATATCCTTATTGTCCTACCATATGCCTTGCCCATCTTGAATGCGATTAATACTATTCTGTGATCTTTTTGCTTTGGCCGATCCATGAAAAAACCTTGAATTACGATCACCTTCGTTAATCCAATTTTATCTTGACTTGTCCCTCCAGTATATTTCTTCCCTGTGAAGGAGTTCTGCTAATTCACCTTTTAGAAGTTTTTCTTTTTCAAATTCTGTATTGGTCATACCTGAAGCAATCATTGTTTGATTCAATACTTCCAATTCTCCTTCAACTCTAAGCTTTTCCGAGAAAATGTTTTTGAAGGAAATTCTATTCCATTCCTTAATTTTTTCTTTTACCTCCTTCAATCTTTTGACCAAAACAAAACTCAGGGTACCCTTAAAATGATCACTGTCTTTCCACCATTTTTCTAGATTCAGAAAAAAATTCTCATCTCTCCACCACATGCTTTGAAACCTGAAACTGCCCTTGACCTTCAGGTTGGAAAGTAAAAGATTTAGTTGAATAGGGAAGTGATCCGATAATGTCATAGGAATGATATTTGACTCCACATTGTAGTTTGATTCAAACCAAAATGAATCCACCAGAAACCTTTGCAATCTCTCAGAGATTCTAGTAAAGTTGGTTCTTCTATTAGACCATGTGAATAGCCCATTAGATGTTACCACATCAATCGAATTGTTATTCTATACAAAGACTCTGAAATCATCCATAACCCTAGTCCTTTTTTTAATGCCTCCAGATTTTTCTTGAAGATCCTGAATAGCATTGAAATCCCCCGCTAAAATAATCTTATTCGATCCCACACAAGAAATTTTGGAAGAGAGCTCATTCCATAATAAAAGGTTATGTTTAGTTTTGGTAGGACCATAGATATTAAATATAGGGAAAGAGATGTGTTCATTGATCATTTCCACCATATTGAATAATTAGTCTTGTAGGAAATCACAAAGAAATATGAGAATAATTAAAAAAGATAAGCCTTTTCTAATCTCAAGAATTATTAGAAAAGATTAATATTTCTTATATTTTTAATTTTATCTATTGTTAAAAATATCAATACTCTTCTTTAAAATATAAAGAAAAAATAAACTTATTTAAAATTTCAATTTTATAATGTGCATGCAGAAAATCTTGTAGAAAAATATGCAATATGGAGGAAGCCTCCGAAAAAGGGGTCCTATAACACAAATTTGTTTTAACCAATCATATTTGAAATAAATAATCTTTTTATTGAGAAAATTTCAAAAATATAAATTGGAACTTTATAGAAACTATGATTATTTTCAAAATATAAAAAATAAAGTGTTTTGATTGATGGAAATTAATTCACTAATTGGCACAAGTGAATGCAATAGTATTGCTTGAAATCTTGAATGACAATACCAACAATAAACTAATCTTGTTAAATATTTTTTCTGGTAAATAATTTTAAAGGTTTTAGTAGTGGTGACTTCCATTCAAGGCATGGTCCGGAGAATGTGCTTTTCAGTGCGTCTAAAACAAGATAAGAGTTCTCCACATGAGTCAAGAAAGACTTTGCGAATGGGTTCTTGGGGGTGCCACCCCAATGGGCTTTCACAAGATCCATTGCCATTGGCCAAGGTTTTGAAATGACATTTTAAATAAGATACAAGGAAGGAGGGTTCTATTTTGCATCACCAAGCCAAATCTATCAGTGGATTTAGCTGATGAGGTTGTGAATTAAGGGTTTTTCACAGCTAGGACTAATTGGGAGATTTAGGGGACTTTGACTGAGTTTGTTTGACCTTCATAAGTGGATTTTCAATAACTACGAGCCTATTTTGGATGGGTGTATGCAAATCTACCTAATTGTTAGAGGGTTTTTTATTGTTGTTTTTGAAAATGTGAAGGAGAGGAGAAAAATCCTATGTGACTATCATTGGAGCTAGGAGGGCAAACACACACTAATGTTGAAGCCATGGCACCCGACTTTCAATCTAGCCACTAAAGCCTTTGATTGAGTTCCTCTTGGATAAGACTTACTAACCTTCCTTTACAATATTGGTTTGAATC
Organism: Thuja plicata; assembly: GCA_018584345.1. Lineage (NCBI taxonomy): Eukaryota > Viridiplantae > Streptophyta > Pinopsida > Cupressales > Cupressaceae > Thuja > Thuja plicata. The sequence goes on from MU226817.1 coordinate 1,036,778, forward strand.
TCATTTTGAGAGTGTAGGGAATTTTTTAGGAATGCTACAACCCTAAAAAAATTCTAATTTAATTATTCATTAAAAAAAATGACTAGTAATTATGTATGAATATGTTATATATGAGTGCTGAAATTATTTTCATATTGTCTTTGGAAAGTTAGAAAATATAGACAAATTATGTTTCTTAAGTAATAATGTTAATTTAACGATTAATTTTCAATTAAAATAGATAAAAGATAGTTTATTGTTTAAATACATTTAATTAATGTATATATTCACACACATAAATATAAATAAATGCAGGTGTAATTTTAAAAAAAATTAAATTAGAAAACTAAATATAGTTGCATTTTAAATATAATTTTTTTATTTTATGAATAGAGGCCTTTACTATTAATAATATAACAAAGTACAATATTAAAAAAAAAGCTCGGTGGATAGAAAATCACCCCGCGAAGTGTCACTCGGCATCACGCTGGAATAAAACAACTATTCATTAAAAAAAACCATATAAGAAGCCCTCAGGCTGCGAGAGCAGTAGCAAAAGAGGGCAGAGGATATTTATCATTTGGATTGCCCCAAATAGTGGGCCTAGGGGTCTAGTCAGGAAGCGACCACCCATCATCAGCTTCATTTTCTTTCTCCATTTCTCCTTCCTCCCGCCTGGGAGAAATTTCAAGAGCCAGGCGGGGGATTTTATCAGCAGGGGCGGGAGGCCACACAAGAATAGTGGTCGATGACTGAGCAGCAGTAGAGGCAAGCACCAGTGGCCAGCCAGAAGCCGAAGCCCCCTATTGTGAGGGGAGGCAGAGCAGTGGCACCAAGAGTGCGGTATTCTGGATCACCTCACCGAGGCACTCTTGCTATGACACCGACCCCGGGGTGGTGTGCGGTCGGCAAAGAGAGAGTCCAATGGCACATGAGCAACAGTACACAAGGCATTACCCCAATGTTGTAGCAGCTCCTGCAAGTGTGCGACCTCAAGGGACACCTTGTCAGCTTGAACTTGAATCTACATCATGACATTATTACATAAACATGCCTTAGCATAGAGAGAAACATTGACATCCAGAAAGTTGTGGGTAAAAATAACAGCATTGCGGTCTTTCCATAAGGAAAAGAAAATCTCCATCCTGAAAGTATGCTAGATATGGGTATACTGGGAAGGAATTCTGGGAGAGTCACCAAGGAGAGCTATATGCCAAGAGAAGGGTTCAGGCCGAAATGGCATAAATAAACTATGAATCCAGCTCCAGTAAATCTGGGTCTGATAATAGAACCAAAAAATATGCATAATGGACTCAGAATGTCCACAAAAAGGGCATTTAGGATCAGGCACACCTAAGTGCCAAAGCTGAGATCCTAAGGGTAAACCTTGGTAGAGTAGACACTAGGAAAAATGAGCAATTTTGGGTTCAGTGATATCAACCCAAATAGTGCGGAAACACCAGCTCCAAGTCTTCTAGGAAGAAGAGATATGCTAACGATGATTGAGAGAATCCACCACGGGGAAATGGGGCACAAGCCAAGAATAACCAAGTTTGGGTTTGTAGTTGGTAAATGGCGTATCAGGGTACCATTTCCAATCTTTCCACCAAGGTTTAACTGACTGAATTCCAAGTTTGTGCAGGAGATGTGACAGAATAGCAGAGACAAGCAAGTCAAAAGTCTGATGGTCTGGGTGAGTGAGCCAGAACTGAATCCGAAGATCATCCCAAGAGAAAAGACTCATGGTCGCTCTGGAAAAAAAATACTTGGGCATTTGAATGCCTCATTTGTGAAAATGAAGAGCACTAATCCCCTGGATTCTGGCCAGAGGAAGCCCTTGTTGTGCAAAAAGTGGGGACCACCAAATATTCTACTGATTGAAAGAAAGCCCATCCCTGAAGCCATTTCCGACCCAGCGAAGTGAAGGTTTGACAGCTTCCCAGGCTCGCCAAATAATTTTGGCAACAAAAGTACCTTGGATTTGAACAGGGTGTTTCATAACCAGGAGGGTTTGAAAGCCAATCCTTTTCCAAGCTGGTTTGTGCAGAGGAAATCCAGAAGAAATGTAATGGCAAAGCAAGACTTTCTAGGCCTCAGTACCTATGAGACAATGCACAATCCATTTCGCACAAAGGGCCAGACCCTGTTTCTGGATATCATGTAAGCCAAGTCCACCAGAGGTCTTGGGGAGACAACAAAATTCCTAAGCAACTATGTGAAAACCATTGTGATCAGCACCAGAGGCAATTTTTCAAGCTTCTTGTAGGAAGCCTTTGAAGGGGCCCAACAGGAAGAATAGTAAACATGAGTAGCAGCCAAAACCTTGGAGCAGATCTGAAATTTTCCAGCGAGTGAGAGTGGCTTGGTAATCTAATAGGTAAGCTTTTTTTCAATTTTAGCTAGCACGACATTCCATAGTTCAGTAGAAGTAGCTTGAAATGCAAAAGGAATACCAAGGAAGTGAAAAATTTCCCCATGTTGAATCCTGGACCAACCAAACTGGGAAAACCAGGGCGGGTCAGGAAAGGAAGACTGCCTGTAGCACAAGGTTTTATGCCACTGAATGGCTGAGCCTGAGGCTAGGCAGAAAGTGTCTAAAAACTGCAAGGCTGCCTTGATATTTTCTTCATCCTCTATAAGAGTGAGAAAAGAATCATCGACAAAATGGCCATTAACAAGTTGGTGTGTGGTATTGGGAAGAGAAATCCCATGAACACTACCCAGAGAAATTGAATGAGCTAACAAATAGCCAAAGCCCTTGGCAGCCAAAACATATAAGGCAAAAGCAAGAGGGCATCCTTGTCGTATGGATCTATAGAGCCCAAATGAGGAAGATTGCCTGCCATTAATGGTGATACAAGCAGAGGCATCCCTTAAAATCATCTGCACAGATTGAAGAAATCTGGGGCAAAAATCCAGAGCATGAAGCATAGCAAGAATAAAAGGCCATTCAATACGATCATAAGCTTTAGCAAAATCAATCTTAAGAAAAAGGGATTTATGTTGAGACTTACGAGCCCATTCCATACCTTCCCAAACTGCAATGATATTGTCCAGAATATATCTGGACTTAATAAAGCCAGTTTTCTCTAGCCAAACAATTTAAGGGAGGATGTGACAAATCTTGAGAGCCAGTGCCTTAGCAATGATCTCATATGAGACATTAAGCAAGGTAATAGGCCGCCAGTTGCAAATATCCTAGTCAGGATCCCCAGCTTTAGGGATGAATTTAATGTTGCCTTGATTGATAATTTCTCCTAGAGACTAAGAGTGATATGCCTTGAGGTAGACCTAGTGTAAATCAGGACTGATGGCATCCCAAAGTGTTTTATAAAATTCACAGGGAAACCCATCACAACCTGGGGCTTTGTCATCAGCCATGGAAAAGACAGCTTCCCAGAGATCTTGCAAGGTAAGAAGTTGGTCACAGAAAGCTCGCTGGGAAGGTGAGACACATTGAAGCACAACAACTATACAACCCGCAAGATCTTTCTCGCTTGTAGGAGAAGATCCTTGAGTGGAAAAAACTTGTTCATAATGATGAACAAAAGCTTGTAGAACATCAGGAAGCTCAGTGAAGAGAGATTGACCCTCTTTGATCTTGGTTATGCCCACATTAGTGTGGCAGGCATGGAGGGCCGAAAAAAATTCTTTGGAGGCCTGATCTCCAACCTTTAAGCAATGTAATCTAGCTTTGATCTGAGCACCTCTGGCAGCATAATTGTTTGCAATTTACTTTTGGTGTCGCAACTGAGCAAGGTGAAGTTGCAAACTCTGATTGAATGGATCAAGGGCTAAGGTCTTTGTGGCAGCACCGAGAGCTTTGGTGTTTGCATTGTAGGATTGACGATAGTAGATGGAAAGCTATCTACCATAAATGCATAGAAAGCATGCCATACGTCGGATGGCATCATTCCACTATTGAATCCAGCTAGGCGATTGCAATGGTTTAGGCTCAAGGTTCCAAACCCAATGAATGTGGGCCACCGTGGAAGTATGATTAAGAATGGAAGTATAAAAAAGAATTGAGTGGTGGGAGGTCATGCCTTAGCTATCTGCCAAAAAATATTAAATTGAATGGGGAAGTGATCTGACAAGGTCACATCAACAAGAGGAGTAACCGACAAGGCTTGGTTTTCAAAAAAAGAGAAAAAAGACTATATTGTAATCATGGAACGATCAAGACATTTGTGAATTATGTCAGAAGAGGCTCTAAAATTAGACCACGTGTGCCAAACGCCATTAGTTCGGCGGTGGCCAAGATTGGGATAAAAAGGCCTAATTTAATACGCATGTAGTACCAGGCTTCTCGTTCACCAGTTATCCATCAAAAAGGCAAAATGACATCTTTGTCAAAAGCCACCTCAACCATATTAAAGTCACCACAAAAAGCCAAGTCGCTAGTGGCAGAGAATCCACAAGCCAATGCCAGAGATGAGATCTCTCAACAACATCATTGGGAGCATAAACATTTACTATGCCAAAAGAATGATTCTCGATAAAGAAAGTGGCCCAAGAAAATCGCTACATGGGATCTAAACCATGATTGATTAAGAAAGAATGCCAATGAGGAGATAGGAGAGTAACAAATCCACCTCGACCAGCTTCGTGTTGAGAATAGAGAGCAAGGCTTTTTGGCCAAATAACTTTGCAAGTAGCATCAAGCAAAAAACCAGAAATTTTAACTCCCTGGAGGCATAAAACATCCAGATGACTAACACGACGATGAAAATCTCTGACAGAATACTTTCTAGGTAGGTCAGTCAGCCCCCTAACATTCCATGAGATGTACTTCATGGAAAAATAGTGTCGTCCATACCATCACCTTCCCCAAGGGACGCAAAACTATTTGATAAATAAGCAAAGTTAGTCCTAGGAGGCTCAATGGAAATATTTCTGTGCTTGTTGGACATACCCTCCTGAGTAGCCTCAGCACAGGGCTACAAGAGTGGTAGAAGGTAGAGGGAGTGGAAATCATGGAAGCTTCCTGAGGTGTGCGAACCCAAAGAGGGTTGTCACCAGAATCCAAAGTCTCTTTCCCCTGCTGGCCAGGGTTTGAAACATTCTCAGCATGAGAAGCAATGTGAGGCGCTATAGGAGGTGGTGGCTGAGGAGTGTAAGTCGAAGAAACAAGTTTAACCTATTTGTTCTTGTGTCTGACCGTTACCCAGTCATCCTTCTTGGTGTCCTCCTTTTTACAAATATCAATGGGTCATGAACCAGAATCGTTAGGAGGTTTGGGCTGAGGAACTACCAAAGGGCAGTCCTTGATCTTGTGCTTTGTAGATTGACAATGATAACACGTATTGGGAAGGTTGAGGTAAAGCACCTTCTGAGAGAAGATGGTTTCACCAACCTGAATCTCAACAGTTTCTTTAAGATCACGGGAGAGGTCGACTTCAATATAGTGCCTCTTTTAAGGCTGAGGATTGAAAAAATGGTCATGCTCGCTACAAATAACCCTACCTAGCTTTTGCGCAATGACATGCATGAAATTCCAACAAGGTAGAGGAAGACCGGGAAACTCAACCCACATGGGGACTTTTAGTTTCTTGTCGCCAGAGACAAAAAATTCTCAAGACCAATGCTGGAAAACTAAGAGGGAAGCCCTAATATTCCAGGGTCCTTTGGCAAAAATAGCATCCACATGAGTGGGATTGGAAAAGTGAAATAAAAAGAAACCTTTGGCGAGACTCTGAATACCATCCAGACGGATTCCATGAGGAGTCCAGGCTTTCACCACCCAATCCTTAATCATGTTTTCAAGAGGGTTGTGACCCAGAAAGTAACCAATAAGAGTATGTGTTTCAAGCCAAGAACATGCATCATCAAACTCATGAATGGGCAAAACAATATCAGGCTGAGACATACCTCATGGAACACTTTGGGAACAAACTTGTGAGGTCTCTTGCTTGGAGGCGCCATTGTTATCTGTCACCAAAACAACACTAGCATCAATTGCTGGGCTAATGGTGGTCAGGGCCATAAATACTAAGCTTTTTCCCGCAGTAAATGCAGTTTGAAAGGACAGGAGGGCTCAGAATAGCAACGTGACCCTAAACCCTAGCTGAGAAAAATAACCAAGACATCAACTTGTAGAGCTCCACTTCGTAGACTTAAAAATGAAAATTTAGTTGCAAACTCTAGTTATAACCAGCTAATTTGAAGGAATCATTATGCATAATATCTTTGGAATGAAATTTACAATACATTCTTGAATGCAGGAGAACACAAACCGTAAAATAGTAATTAGATTGAAATAAACCGGGCTTAACTAGTTGTGAGAGGCCTATGGACTAAACCTCATGCCATGTGCTAATTGTAGAAATGATTTTTTTTAGTTTGCATGCCTTTGAAATGCAATGCCTCAAACGATATGAAAAATTCTGAGGCAAGAAAATATTATAAAGAGGGGAGGAGATATGTGAAAGAATCTAATCATTATTCATAGAGAAACCCTAAAACCTTGCCAAGTTGTCTGGATGTGAATCAAGGTAAAAATAAATTTTACTCTAGCATTCAAAAGGGTAAGGTCATTTTAACGAATACATTTTGGTTGTATCTGACAGTGTTGGCATTCATTAGATTAAAATTCTTGGATGCATTTTAATTTATACCAAATAGTTCATATTGTTTCCTCTATTTTGCATGCAGGTTATACACGTCTAAGCGCATGTTTATAGCTTTCTCTATTGAATTTATTTATGTCTTCCTACTACCTTGGGAGATCACCAATATTATCTTCTATGCTTTCTTATCTTCCCTTCTTTTATGCTCTGTGAACTCTATATAACAGAAAAATTGCCCGAGTGCAACATGTGTGAGAAGTCAAACTTGGTTGTAATTTATATTTATTAAGAGTAGATGTGGTAGGATTATTTTAGAATTGTAGAATATACATCTTAATTATTTTAGAAGAATTGAGTATATGAACCATCTATTTTTAAACATAAGCTTAATGTTTAATTATCAAATGTTTAGGTGCAATGATGGAAAATTTGATAATAAAGTATAGTAACCGTTTTTATTTATGAATAGTGCCTTTCCTATTAAGTCAATATAAAAGTTACATATTCACAAAAAAGGGGTTCGAAGAAATAAAAATCACCCCGTAAGAGTTCACACGGTATTTAGCCAGAAATAGAAACTAGAAACTATTCATAAAAAAAGCATAAAGCCTTCAGGCTGCAAGAGTAGTGTCGGCCGAAGGAGGATCTCTGTGATAAAAACCCCAAGCATCCCCTGGGATTGACTGGAGGGTCGGGAACCAACCAACCATCAGCAGCATCATCTTTATCTTCTTTCTCCTCCGCCCGAGGCAGAGAAATATCCTGAGCCAAGTGGAGAAGGACCACCTGGAGGAAGGGCCACCACGAACATCAGGAGCATCAAGAGGGGCAGACATAACCTGAGCCAGAGACCAGCCGGAGGCGCGGCAAGGCAGAGAAGTTGAGCGGTGCCACCACCCCTAGGAGAGTGGTGGTGGGGAGCCTACGATCATGGAGTGTGGGAGCGGCGAGCCGAAGAGCTGCGGCCATGACAACAAACTCTAGAAGGAGTACAATCTGTAGAAACTAAATTAGGAGGGACACGAGCAATCGTACAGGGAGCATTGCCCCAATGATTGAGAAGCTCCTGAAGGTGGGCCACCTCAAGAGACACTTTATTGGCTTGCAATCATAACATTGTTACATATACAAGTTTTATTATACAAAGCAACACTTATATCAAGAAAGTTGTGAGTGAAAAGAACAACATTCCTATCTTTCCATAAAGTGAACAAAATCTCCATCCTAAAAGTATGTAAAATCTGGGTAAACTTAGAAGGAAGTCTCAGAGAGTCTCCCAGGACAATCATATGCCAAGAGAAGGGCTCGGGATGGAATGACTTAAAGAAATCATGAATTCACTGCCAATACTGATGAGCTCTCCTACCAAACCAAAAAATGTGCAAAAAAGACTTAGGGTTCCCATAAAAGGGACACCAAGGATCAAGAACACCCAGGTGTTTGAGTTAAGGGCCCAAAGGTAGACCTTGGGAGAGAAAACACCAAGAAAAGAGAGCCATCTTGGGCTCAGTAATAGCAGACCATATGATCTAGAAACAAGAGCTCCAGTGGTGAGGTGAAGAGTGCAAATACCATCTCTGGTTAAGAGAGTCCACCATGGGAAGATGAGGAGACAACCATCTATAACCCATCTTCAGTTTTGTAGGTGCACTTTTAGTACACCTTTTTTAAAACTTTTAAAGTCGCTTCCCATGAGGAATTCCCCTAATGTGTGTTAGAATAGTCCCAAAGGATAACTTAGAGGGGGGGTGAATCATTTATCAGCTTTAACTCTTTCCTTTATTAACTCCAGAATACAAAAAAGTAAATGCACATTCAGATAACACAATAGACAACACCACAACTTGGTTATGGGGAAACCAAATGGTAAAAACCCCCGTGGGAATTAACACCCACAATGAACTATACTTGTTTATAATAATCCCTGTTAGAAGATCTTGCAACCCTGTTAGGAGTTGTTCTTTACAATGCAATAAGTATAGTGACCTGGTTAAGGGTCTGACCCTGTTAGGAGTCTTTTACAAATAACCCTATTAGGGGTGAGGACTGACTGTCCAAAAGCTCACTTCTTTAATGGTGAAGGCTACAACCTTATGTAGAATAGATATGCACTATATCTGATGATGAATTTTAGAGTAGACCTGTTGTCTTGATAAGTTCCAATGTATTGTAATCTTCCACTACTTCACATAGATCCTTGATGAATGAAAATACATCTGATATTCTGCTCTGCACTTTTCCTGTATCTTTTCTTATCATTCACACTTAACGTTCCACTAATGAACTACTATAAGTATCTTCCTCAAAGTATGAGATCATGGGACCTCTTAAGAAACTCTTCATAATGTCCTTGTCGGCGTAACTAACCATGCAAGCATAATTACAACCATGCAATATAAACTAAATAGACACGACGCTTCACTAAGTCGGCCTCACCAAATTAACTCTAACTTTACAATCTTGTTAAAACACATTTGGCACCTTTAGATAACTATCTTCAACTCATAACTAAACTTGAATATACACACACATATCTTGAAGATAGGCGCAACTTAAGAACCAATGCAATACATCAGCTCTATATAGACAAACTCCAAAAACTATAACTGCCACTAACAAAATTACACAACACAACTAAAACTTCATATCTGAGTCTGCGTGTATGAAAAAAACATAAAAAACATGTCTACAACATGAATATAACCACGCAAGGCTTGATACCATCATTCTGAGAAGTACATACATAGCACTTGTGTATAATTATATGTTTTCATCAATGACAAACATATAATCAACTAGTTGCCAGAAGTAAATCTCCAACAATCTCCCCCTTTGACATTGATGGAAACATATGATATTAAAAACATCTTAAACACATGGTGTCTTCTTTCTTTTTACAATATTCTCAATATCCTCATCAAAGATTCCTCTACACTGCTGTAGCTCCTATGTCTGTGTTTATACTACCCCAGAGTATATGCTCCCCCTTACTATATACTCCCCCTTTGACATTAATGGCAAAGGACTCCATAGACAATTAGGCACAGGTACTACTCCAGAAGTAAAGTAGTCAACTATTCATCAGTTATTATGGGCTGATGTTCTTGCTACTTTATCTAATCAGACTCAGGAGAGGGAATTGCTCCCAACTTCTCCCTGAGATACTCAAAAGTATCTTTTGATAAAGGCTTTGTGAAAATATCTGCCAAATGTTCTTTGGTGCTCACATAGTCCAATTTTACTTCATTATTTGCAACTTTTTCTCTAAGAAAATGGTATTTAATCTCAATGTGCTTTGTCTTTGCGTGCATCATAGGGTTTTTGGACATGTTGATAGTACTAGTGTTATCACAGTGAATAACAATAAGATAATCAACCTGTATACCAAAATATTTAACCATCTGCTTGATCCAAACCATTGTTGAATAATTCAGTGCTGCTGCAACATATTCAACTTTTGCTGTCGATTGAGAGATACAATTTTGCTTCTTGCTTACCCAAGAAACCAACCTATCTCCAAGAAATACTACTCCTCTAGAAGTAATCTTTCTGTCATCAAGACAACCTCCCTAATCTGCATCTATATACACATGAAGTTGTACATTCTCTGATTTAGGATACCATAAACCATAGTCTATAGTTCCCTTTAGGTATGTGAATATTCTCTTTATTGCCATTAGGTGATTCTAATTTGGTTCAGCTGCAAATCTACCAACAATGCCAACTGCATTAGATATGTCTGGTCTAGATTGAGTAAGATATATAAGTTTTCCAATCATAGACTTATACAATGTCTTGTCAACTGCTGCGGAATCAT
>MU226817.1:1047957-1137936 GCA_018584345.1 Thuja plicata
GTAAACATACCTCTTCATCCAATGTTAACCTTTTTTCTTTTGATCTAGTCAAAACACTGCTGCTCTGATCTCCAATGATATCATCTTTTGAATGATACCTAGATGTGAACTTTGAAACTTTTGGTGTGACATCCTCATCTGTAATCTTTGATACTTCTTTGCTTGATTCAGATTCATTACATGAAACATCAATGCAATCGAACATTTCTTCAATAACAGTGTCTTTACTGCTAGGCCTGGGTTCATCCTCAATCATAGGTGCATATTCATAGTACCTTTCTTGAACCATGAAATTCTCATCAATCTTTACATGAGTACTTTCAATTATCTTCTTTAATGTCAAATTAAAACATCTGTATGCTTTTCTTTTAGTAGAGTAACCAAGGAAAATACCTTCATCGCTTCTAGCATCAAACTTACCAACACCATCATCTCTCTTGATGCAACACTTGCTGCCAAATATTCTGAAGTATTTTACTGTAGGTACATTACCAAACCAAAGTTCATAAGTTGTCTTATCCATGCCTAGCCTTTGTTGTGTTCTGTTGATAGTATAGACTATTGTATCGACTGCATCTCTCCAATAGGTGTGCACAACTTTTCCTTCAATCATCATAGTGCGCGTTGTATCAAGTATGATCTTGTTCCTTCTTTCTGCTATCCCATTCTGCTATGGGGTTCTGGGTGCACTCAACTGTCTTTTGATTCCATGTTCTTCATAGTAGTCATAAAACTGGTCAGAGGTGAATTCTCCTCCTCTATCTGATCTCAGACATTTTAGTTTTAATCCATATTCATTCTCCACTTTGGTTTTGAATATTTTGAACTTCTCAAAGGCTTCAAACTTCTCCTTTAAGAATGAAACCCACATCATCCTTGAAAAATCATCAACAAACAAAATGAAATACCTTTCTCTGTAATATGATCTTTTTTGAGTAGGACCACATAAATCTGTATGCACTGGGTCTAACTTGTTTTCAGCTGAGTTCTGCTTGCTTCTAAAAGAGCTCCTTACATGCTTTCTGAAAGGAAACTAAGTGTGCGAAAAATAGTTCCCTACACTAAACTCCCAAGAAGAGGATCATGCAAATTTAGATTTAACCCTTATCAATTGCAGAATGATAATACAATAACATGCATACATAGAAAAATGAGAATGACACAATGATTTACCCTGTGGAAAACCTTTCGGTAAAAAACCCCAGCACTCCAAAATCTGCACAATGTATTAATCAAAACTATTACTGTTTATAATACACTTGCAATGCAAGTTCTTTCAGGAGATAATCAACACTTGAAGATAAATTCGACAGCATAAAAATGTTCCAACAATACATTAAATTCTCACTCAGATTTGCAACCCTAAAAATGCTTATATCACACGCTTCCCTTTTTAGGGAAACTTCCAAAGATAGCCGTATTATGGTTTTACTATTCTCTGAGAAAATAAGAACCCAAAAATTGTTTTAGTACTCAACATGATCAGTTGCCACATGTCTTCACCCATCATCGAATCTCCCACAATTAGCTCTTACAAATATTAATGACTGTCATAGGAATCTGTCATAACCGTTTCAGTCATGATTACCTTACACATTGTCCAAAGTGCCAACATTTGGAAAATATCAAATGTAAGGAAATATACAAGGTTGAGACACCTTATTCCTAAAATTCTCCCACTTGTTAAACACCTTGTAAGAGCCAAAGGAAATAACATGATTTAATTGCTATAGGCCGAGAGGCCCATAGAATCTGAACACCATCTGAATTTCTCTGTACCCACAGGTTTTTTCAATGTATCCGCAACATTCTTTACTGTATCTACCTTCTCCAAACTTACATTTCCATCCTCTACCATATCTCTCACAAAGTGAAACCACACATCAATGTGCTTGGTTCTGGCATGGAAAGTTGGATTCTTCGCAAGGAAAATAGCACTCTGACTGTCGCAACAAATTGTAATCTGTCCTGCATCAACACCAACATCCGAACATAGTCTCTTAAGCCAAATGGATTCCTTACAAGCATGATTAGCTGCCATGTACTCTACTTCTTTCATGGACAAAGAGACCACAGGTTGTCGCTTACTCATCCAACTGATGGCACCACCAAACATAGTGAACACATAGGCACTAGTGGATCTCCTGCTATCAATGTCACCTGCCCAATCTGAATCCACAAACCCATGATTACAAACTGAATGTGGATCTCCAGAAGAGTTTCCATGATAGCATATGGAATACTCTGATGTACCCTTCAGATATCTAAACACTCTCTTAACTGCATCTCAATGTACCCGTCCATGTTTAGCCATAAACCGACTCAGGACTCCCACTGCTTGGGCAATGTCTGGTCTAGTACATACCATAGAATACATAAGGCTGCCAACTGCACTCGCATAAGGTACTTTGCTCATGTCCTCCACCTCACTAGGATATTTTGGACAATCATCCATAGATAACTTTGTTCCCATAGAAACAGGAACACATAATGGTCTGCAATCTACCATGCTAAACCTGTCCAAAACAGACTTCACATACTTACTCTGACTCAACCAAAGTTTTCTATTAGATCTATCTCTACTGATTTTCATTCCCAAATTATACCTGGTTTCCCCTAGATCTTTCATCTCAAACTATGCTAACAACTGAGACTTCAAATCAAAAATCATAGCCATACCCTTCCCAATCAACAACATATAATGCAATAATAAGAAGGCGATCATTGTCAACATTGAAATAAACACAATGATCTAATTTCAATCTCAAAAAACCAATCGACAACACAAAGGAATCAAATTTAAGGTACCACATCCTAGGAAACTGTTTCAAACCATACAAAGACTTCTTTAATCTACAAACCAAAGACTCTTGACCTTTTTGAATATAGTGCTTAGGCTGTGACATATAGATCTCTTCCTCCAAATCACCATGAAGGAAAGTTGTCTTCACATCCATCTGTTCTACCTCTAAATCATACGACGCTCCTAGAGATAACATAAATCTAATGGATGTAAGCTTTGCAAAAGGAGAGAACATTTCACCATAATCAATTCCCTCCACCCGTGAATACCCCTTTGCAACCAATATGGCCTTGTACCTCTCAACACTGCCATCTGCACAAAATTTCTTCTTAAACACCCATTTGCTTCCAACAGGTTTCCGTCCTTTAGGAAAAGGTACTAGGTCCCAAGTTTTGTTCTTCTCCAATGAAGCCATCTCATCATCCATGGCCTCAATCTAGGAACCTGCATCTTCCATACCTGTAGCCTCTTTTACAGATCTAGGCTCATCAGTGTTTGTAATCAAGGCATAAGCACAACTGGAATCTAACATAGAAAATCCAAACCTCTCTGGTTGCTTTCTTTCTCTTGTGGATCTCCTCAAGGGCTAAGGTTGAGGTTGTTCTACCTCTTCTTCTAAATTTTCAGAGCTTCTAGAGCTCTCCTCATCATCAGATCCATCACAGTGTCTCTGTTCAGTCTTCTCAGGGGTAGGAGGACACTAAACAACATCTTCTTCCATTTCTTTTTCATCTGGCTGTAGCACAATAGGAGAAGGTGTTAGCTCTCTAAAAATAACATTTCTTCTATACAACACCTTACCAATCACAGGATCCCAAAGCTTGTATCCTTTCACACCAACACTGTAGCTGATGAAGATACATTTTACAGCCTTGTTTTCCAACTTATTTCTTCTCTCCTTAGGCAGATGTGCATAAGCTTCACAACTAAAAAAATGAAGATGTCTAACTGAAGTCTTCTTACCAGACCACACCTCCAAGGGTGTCTTACCAACAAGAGCTGATGTAGGAGATCTATTAACTAGATAGCAAGTAGTGGCCATAACTTCAGCCCAAAACCTTTGTTCGAGACTAGCTCCACTAAGCATACTCCTAGCCTTCTTCATTAGTGTCCTATTCATTCTTTCTGCAACTCCATTTTGCTGTGGGGTATAAGGAGTTGTATTATGCCTCTCGATCCATCGTTCTTTACAAAACTGTTCAAACTCTACTGAACAAAACTCACCACCATTGTCATTTCTCACACACTTAATTCTTTTACCAGTTTGATTCTCTACGAGAGCTTTAAATTCCTTGAACTGATTAAAAACTTGTGTCTTTCTTTTAAGAAAATAAATACATGTCCTTCTATTGTAATCATCTATAAAAGATACAAAATATATAGATTTTGAGAGTGAAGGAACTTTAATAGGACCAAACACATCCGAATGGATAAGATCCAAAATACTAGAAGATTTGTGAGAACTGGAGTAAAACTGAACACAATTTTGCTTACCATAAACACAGTGTTCACAAAATTCAAACTTGAGACTACAATCATTTAACCCCTCAACGAGGTTTTAATTTTTTAGGGTTCTGAGACCCTTCTCACCAATGTGGCCAAATCTCATATGCCACAACATTGTCTTTTCTGCAGGAAGTTTTCCTTCCAAAGTGTTAGCACCCTTAGGTACACTTGCTGCACTACCATCAGAACCCATTACCATAGACTTCTTCACTTCTGGTTCAGATGGTGGAGATGAAGTGACTGTTGATATCTTCCTTGAGATAGAAGAACTATTGCACGGTGAAGTGCAAGCATCCAGTTGAAACATGGTACCTCTCCTAGTACCTTTCGCAAGCACCATAGATCCTCTAATCATCTTGCATCCTTCTTTTGAAAAAAATAACTTGCACACCTGCATCATTCAGCATACTTATAGATAAAAGGTTTTGTGCCAAACCCAGGATGTGCATTACCTCGTTGATCCCCTTTACTTGTCCATCAGGGAATCTGATAGTGACTCTTCCTCATCCAACTATCTCTAGGTGAGAATTATCACCCAGGTACACCTTTCCACCATCAAACTCCTCGTACTTTGAGAACCAACTTCGATGGGAGGTCATTTGAAAAGAAGCACCTAAGTCAATTAGCCACACATCATCAGATGCATGAGTGGCCAAGGCTGCGACAAAAGCATCGCCATCTTTTTGAAATTTTTCAAAATCTAAATCTGGTCTTTTCTTCTTCTTCTTTGGTTCTTTGCAGTCCTTACAGAAGTGCCCAGTCTTACCATAGTTCCAACATGTTACCTTAGACTTTCCAGGAGTCTTTGATTTCCAAAGGGATTTAGATCTACCCTTTTCAGACTTATTGTCATTTTTTTCCTTTGTCTTTAGATCTACCGCAAACAACAAGGGCTTCCTTGGTTGAATCAGAAGTCTTTCTTCGCATCTCTTTAGATAACAGTGAAGACACAACATCATCCATTTGGAAAGTGACAATAGTACTCCCAAGGGATATCACAAGATGGTCCCATTAATCCGGCAAGGAACATAGCAGGGTCATACATCGATCCTCCTCCTCCAGCTTGACACTAGTTGATGTCAACTATGCAATCAACATGTTAAACACGTTCAGGTGAACTGCAACGGATCCTCCTTCCTCCATTCTCAGAGAATACAAATTATTTCTTAGGAACAATCTGTTCACCAAGGACTTGGCTTGATACACAGACCCAAGCCATGTCCACAATTTTTTTACGGTATTCTCATCAAGAACATTTAGGAGAACAAAATCTGCTAGACAGAGTCTAATGAGACCCTTAGCTTTTTGATCCTTGAGATCCCAATCTTCTTGAGGAATGTTTACTAGTTTTATATCATTATCAACTACCTCCCATACAACACGGTCTACGAGCATGTCTTCCATCTTGAGTTTCCATAACTCAAAGTTTGTGCCATTGAAATTTTCCACCTCCATTCTACTGTATGAAGAACTTGCCATCTCTTCCTGCAGTAAGGTTATGAATACTCTGCAACAATAATCCCACTGAACTGGAGATTAGCTCAAAAAACCTGTACCCTAACAAATAGAACCAAAACTGGCCAGGCTCTGATACCAACTAAAAGGAAACTAAGTGGGCGGAAAATAGTTCCCTACACTAAACCCCTGAGAAGAGGATCATGCAAATTCAGATTTAACCCTTATCAATTATAGAATGATAATATAATAACATGCATACATAGAAAAATGAGAATGAAACAATGATTTACCCTGGAGAAAACCTTTCGGTAAAAAACCCCAGCACTCCAAAACCTGCACAATGTATTAATCAAAACTATTACTGTTTACAATACACTGGCAATGCAAGTTCTTTCAGGAGATAATCAACACTTGAAGACAAATTCGGCAGCATAAAAATGTTCCAACAATGGACTAACTTCTCACTCAGATTCACAACCCTAAAAATGCTTATATCATGCGCTTCCCTTTTTAGGGCAACTTCCAAAGACAACCGTACTAGGGTTTTACCATTCTCCAAGAAAATAGGAACCCAAATTTTTTTTTCAGTACTCAACATGATTAGTTGCCACATGTATTGCATGTCTTCACCCATCATTGAATCTTCCACAATTAGCTCTTAGAAATATTAATGACCATCATAGGAATCTGTCATAACCGTTTCAGTCATGATTACCTTACACATTGTCCAAAGTGCTGATATTTGGAAAATATCAAATGTAAGGAAATATACAAGGTTGAGACACCTTATTCCTAACACTTTCCCATAACACATTACCTGCACATTATGTCAACTGGTCTTGCAAAACTTGGAAGATCTCTAACTGCCTTGACATTGCTTATTTTTACTATATTATCAAAATTGATATAACAGAGTCTCTTGTGCCATAACCAACTGTCATCCACTTTTGCAAAAAAACAACTTACATTTGAATTGAGATGGAAAAAATTACCTTTTGTTTTTGAGCTTGATGCAATCATGTCTCCTTCTTTGTTTCTAATAATGCATTTGTTGTTTTTGAATTCCAAATGATAACCTTTGTCAAGTAGCTGTCCAACACTTAGTAAATTGTGATGTAATCCATCAACATAGAGAACATCATCTATCTTGTTCTTTCCATCCAGGGTGATAGATCCTCTGCCTATGATAGGTTTGGGATTGTTATCTCCAAATCTAACCATACCACCTTTGTACTTGTCTAGATGAACAAATCTGTCTTTATCACCTGTCATGTGATGAGAGCATCTGCTATCAATAATCCAATCAGTTCTGATGTCTGCTTTGGAAAAGAGCTAACTCCTGTGCTTCCTTTTCATCTGCAATGTCCATTTCCTCAAGCAATTTTTCCATTTCTTTAAGGGCAACAATCTAATTTCATCTTCTACTGAATCTTCATTAGTTACACCTTCTTCAGCGTGATAGCATTCCTTTCTATATTTAGGTTTATAATCAGATCTGAATTTCTTTACTCTTGTGGGACACTTGGATGCAAAGTGACCAATCTTGTTGCATGAAAAAAATTTGAATGACAATTGTCCTTCATACTTGCCTTTGCCTTTCTTTTCTCTTTTAGCAATTATGGAAATAATTTCTTCTAGTTCTTCATCAATTTCTTCTTTCTTAGTATTTCTAGAAATGTGTAAGGGTTTCTTACCATGAACTGAGGCTTTGAAGGTTGTTTCACTTTTGGGCTCAGTCTTCAATCTTGATATCTCAAATGCATAGATTTTATTCATCAAAGTCTCTCTCTTAAAGTCTTGTGAAAATTGCATGGTTTCCTCTAGAATATTGATCTTGTTCTCATAGTCTGCTGTTAAAGTAGTCAATAGTTTGTCCATTATATCTTCTTCTAATATTTCTCTACCATTATTTCTGATTCCAGAAACTGCTTCATTTATCCTCTAATGTTTTCTTCAGGTAACATCTCAAGATTGTTGTATTTCTTTTTCCATGTTTTCCTACGTGCATTCTTTGCTTGAACATCTCCTTCAAACATGTCTTCTAAATACTTCCATATTGTGTATGCCTTGTCTACTTTCTTGATCTCAAAAAATTCACTGTCAGATAGTGCACTTATAAGGGATTCTTTGGCAACTGCATTAGCTGTGAATGTATCCTTTTGTTTACTAGTAGCATCATCTCTTAATAGGTCTTTTAGAGAGGGAATAAAAACTTCTTGTGTGGCTATCTCAAAGATGTCAAAACAAACACATTGTAGATGTGTTATCATTTTGTTCTTCCAATCCAGATAATTCTCTCCATCAAACTTAGGACTCTCTTTTCTGAAGTATGCCATCTGATCTACCTTAAGCTATTAGGATTTCTCTCCAAGGCACTTGGCTCTGATACCAATTGTTAGAATAGTCCCAAAGGATAACTGAGAGGGGGTGGGGGGGTGAATCAGTTATCAACTAATTTAATTCTTTCCTTTATTAACTCCAGAATACAATAAAGTAAATGCACATTTAGATAACACAATAGACAACACCACAATTTGGTTACGGGGAAACCAAATGGTAAAAACCCTGGTGGGAATTAACACCCACAATGAACTATGCTTGTTTATAATAATCCCTATTAGAAGATCTTGCAACCCTGTTAGGAGTTGTTCTTTACAATGCAATAAGTATAGTGACCTGGTTAAGGGTCTGACCCTTTTAGGATTCTTTTACAAATAACCCTGTTAGGGGTGAGGACTCACTGTCCAAAAGCTCACTGCTTTAATGGTGAAGGCTACAACCTTCGGTAGAATAGATATGCACTATATTTGATGATGAACTATAGAGTAGACCTGCTGTCTTGATCAATTCCAATGTATTGTAATCTTCCACTACTTCTTCACATAGATCCTTGATGAATGAAAATACATATGATATTCTGCTCTGCACTTTTCCTATATCTTTTCTTACATTCACACTTAGCGTTCCATGAATGAACTACTATAAGTATCTTCCTAAAAGTATGAGATCATGGGACCTCTTAAGAAACTCTTCATAACATCCTTGTTGGCTTAACTAACCACGCAAGCATAATTACAACCGTGCAATATAAACTGAATAGACGCGACGATTCACTAAGTCGGCCTCACCAAATTAACTCTAACTTTGCAATCTTGTTAAAACACATTTGGTACCTTTAGATAACTATCTTCAACTCATAACTAAACTTGAATATACACATGCATATCCCGAAGATAGGTGCAACTCAAGAACCAATGCAATACGTCAGCTCTATACAGATAAACTCTGAAAACTGTAACTGCCACTAACATAATTACACAACATAGCTGAAACTTCATATCTGAGTCTGCGTGTATGAAAAAAACATAAACAACATGTCTACAACATGAATATAACTGTGCAAGGCTTGATACCATCATTCTAAGAAGTACATATAGAACACTATTGTATATTATATGTTTTCATCAATGACAAACATACAATCAACTAGCTGCCAGAAGTAAATCTCCAACAATGTGTTCTAGACTTTTCTCCTAACGATGTTTCTATGAAGATGAATGGTTTCAAAATGGTTCCAAAGTTTCAGGATGTAGATGCAAGGCCATGTTCGAGATGAAGAGATTTCAAATTTAAAAGGCTATAACATGATGCAAAGCCCCTAATCATAAGTTCAAAGTCAGGAAATCAGTTTTCTTCAAGCTTAGAATTTCAGTGATTAGTAATTGATAAAGACATAGTCATTAAGTAACTGGGTTCTATTGTTTTTTTTGTGGTTAAAAGCTTGGTTATATATCCCAAATGACATTAAGATCATAACACTTGTCAATTTTCATACAAAAATTGAGTCACAAAGAAAGTGTTATCAGTATTATCAATCCCTTATCTGACAGAGAGCCGATAGTAATCCAAAGGCCTGCTCAAGCGAGGAATTTCAAATGTAAATTCAATTTTAAAGCGTGATGTTCTGTTCTACCTACATAGTCCACATCACCGCTGAAGATTTCTATGTGGTCACATATCACTGTGGTCATCGAGCAATGCTTTTATAAAAACAATGTTAAAGTTTGATATATGGATCATGGTTATGTTTCTTGATATCAGATTATGGATACCCCAAATTGAAACAATGATATGGTCAAGAATTGTTTTTTATGTATTGGGCTGGTAAAAGAATGGGCTGCGGAGATGACTAGCAGAGCATTCAGTCTATTTTCTATAATGTCCCAATGCGATTCTCAATAGAACAAGTATATGGCATGTTGCCACATATACAAGGGAGATAAGGATGCCACCTCCATGTTTTAATTATATCATTTTGGGCACGGTCTCAAAATCAATCTCAAAATCAATACATCAGTGAAAGTGATCTTTTTAATATGCAAGCTTCAATAGTCCAAACGAAGGAAGCTTATTAAAAATTCAATTGCACAACTAAAAATCACATCGCATCCATAGCCCCATGCGATGTGTTGAAGTTTTTCATGAAGGAAAAGGTGATTTCTCCCATCATCACTCTAAATAGACAAGGAACTGAGCACATTCTTACGCTGCACACTTTCAAATCAAATACAAAGTCAAATCAAAGAGATTTTAAAGTTGAAGATAGCAATCCAAAGATAAATTTGAGGCATCGCATCCAAATTTGGGAATCCCGACCAAGGCAAAGAAGAGTTCATGTTTGATAGTTGATTTACCGAGTGTAGCTATTATTAGAATGTGCAAATCTCACCTACACCAAGTGAAGCGGAAAATTGAAAAACTGTTGCACTTTTCGACCTACATTTGGGATTTTCCGCAACGAAGAAGCTCATTTGCAATTTTTTTCCAATGCACAAATAGGTCCGATTGCAATTGGAGATCGGGGAATTTAATCCAAATAATGAAGGAATCACACAAATTAACTGATCTAAAACAAAAAAGGTTGATTAAAAGATATCGTGACAGTTTGCGGAAAATGAAGAAAGAGGTGCACCTGTCGTAGTTGATTTGGGATTTTCCATTAGGAGCCATCAGTTTGAGATTTTCCACATTTTGAAACTCAAAATGATAATTTTGCTAAGGTAGATTAGCAAGTGATGGTGCTGGCCTCTTCCAAAATCATAATGAGAATGCACAGGAACATAAATCTTTATCAGAAATAGGGAGACCAAACAGAGGAAGTAATCTACAAGTGAAGATAAGCCCGATGACAGAAAGGAGGCTCTGTTTCCCAATCGCTCAACAAATGAATCACTCTTACTCATTAAGACTGATGTGAAATAGGTAGAGGTGGAGATACGGTTCAAATAGAGACAAAGCTTTAGTAGGATTGAAATTCAATGTGCATTACATCGACATAAACAATGGGTGTCAACTATCATATAGTTGAGGGGTGTTCGAGTATCACGAATAGGTACATTGTGGTCACTATGCACAATGCAATCAAATTCAAAACCATATTCCAAGCACAAAAACCGATCACTCTCAATTCTCGCAAGCATCATGATGGCCGAAAGTGACATTAATAACACCATGTCTGTAAAGATACAAATGTCTACGCACACAGTGAATGATAACAAAGAAAAGAACTTTAGAAATTCAGAGACTGAGACAAAGGAATACAGTGAATGAGGTGTTTGAATGCAATGGAGAGGAAATAGAGTATGCAATCCAAACAGGGCATTTGGGATTCATTTTCTTGAAAAAAGATTTACTTTTCATGTTTCAATTGATAAAGGCACGATCCCAATGTAAGATTTCAAAATATCACCAAATTCAAAATGATTGCAAACATGAGTAGATGTATGTTCCCGAACCATGAAAATGATTGATTAGAAGAAAATTATTTGTTGCCACACCCAATCATGACACAGAGATGGCTCAAAGGAAAAGCCCGATATGAATTGAATAGAACCGAGCTCGGTATGTGACATAGAGTATGACGGTATGATATGGGCGCTCGTAAGAATGAAGAAATGCCATATTCTCAAACATGGAGAGGCACCAATCCCATTCAAAACCCATGATGGTGTGATGTGTTTAGAAATGGACTTTTGATTACTTCATGATCTCACATAGAATACAGAGATGTTAGGTTTGGAGGTGGGATAAAAGTATATATATGCAGGGTATGTGATGTATGGGAAAGAGGATGTTGCAGTATGATTCAAGTGTAAGTTTGAATGAATCAATACAGAATGATATGAATAAGCTAATGAGACATTGAATTTCTGTTGATGATAAACAAAGTTGAAGATAAAGATTGAGTGTCGAAGGGCCTTATGACAGGTGTCAAATGGATTTTTACATATAATTGCAAATGGAAATTCTCTTTACACATGCACCCTGTCATCCTAGAAGTTTCAGATTTCCCTGGTAGACACATGTAAGTCATTAGATAAAGTGCCGACACTAATCAAGTCAAAGTGACTCTTATTGAACCCAATGGATTGATTTAAAACCATATAACAGTTACTTGAGTAAAGGTGGAGACATTCAAATAAGATGAAGATATAGAGGAAAGATGGTAAATATCTTCTCAAAGGGGGATCTCATTATAAGAGAATATGAAAAGTCATCAAAGCCAAGTGTCCAAGAAATAAGAGTCAGTTACAGAACCAAAAGGGTAGTTACATAACTAATAGGTCTTGAGGAATTATTAGAAAAAGCTATTTATTGTAAACTATGAGAGGGGGGAAGGGGTTGTTCTTTTCTACAAAAGTAAGAGTTCTAGAGTAGGGAGGAGATGATATTTTCATTCTTGCATTTTATTTTATGCATTTGAGATATTTGTTCTAGTTTTGCAATAGATTTGGCAATAAGCTATAAGCAAGTAAAATTTGAGTATTCTTATTTGTTGTGTTCAAAACAAAGAAGAGTTTTTCTTTGAATCAGAGAGTTTGGGTATTATTTTCTGAATATTCAATGAGAGCATTGTTGTATTCAATTTTGGACATTATCTTGCATCTTGTGTCAAATGATGAATGTTATGTAGATGAGAGCATTTGCATGCATTCCTATTGCAAGAATCTAAATATTAAATCTTCATCCCTTCATTGCATTTGCATAATTAGCATTCATAGTTGCATTACCAATGTCAGGGAGTCATAAGATGTATGGATTTATGGGGTTGGCTAGGTTTAAGGTTGAATTTACTGCCTGAGTTGGTTCTGTCTAGGGCTGGCTTGGTTTTCCTCTTCCGTTCTCAGGTTAAGAATGTACCTGGTTAGTTTAGGAATAAATCAAATTCATTGAATATCATTCATAAGGGAGCTGCACCTTTCAATTCAGAGGAAATCTATCAACCTGATGATAGATTTTCCAACTGCTGGTAGATGATTGTCTCTTACAAATTTGGGCATTTGGGAGTTTATTGAAAAAGAAAGTTTTGAGAGAGTTTCATGACCATGTTTGATTTTTTTGATCCCAAAGTTGGTATGTTGGGCTTTGAGAGCATGAAAAAATTCTTTAGAAGATTTATCACCACCTCCAACCAGTGGAGGGGAGATTTGATTTGAGCTCCCTGAGTAGTATAGTTGTTAGAAATTTTCTTCTCATGGCAGAGCCACGCAAGCTTAAGCTGAAGCTCAGAATCAAAGGGATTTAAAGAGAGAGCATCAGAAGCACTCCAAAAAGCTTTTGTGTTAGCTTCATAAGAAAGTTTCATGTATAGGGATAACTGATGGTCGTAGATATAGAGAAATGTGATAGTATGGGTGATGACATCATTCCACCATAGGATCCACCTAGAGTGGTTGTGGGGCTGAGGCTCTAAATTCTAGACTCGCAGAATGTGAGCAACAGTGGAAGCATGATTCAACATAGACATGTTGAGGAAAAATTGATTTCTAATAGCCCGTCAAGTAGAGGATTTCCACGTAATAGAAAAAAGATAGGGTAATGATTTGACAAGGTCATATTTGGCAAAGGAATGACAGGTAACTCCCGATCTTCAGAAAAAGATAAAAAATATTGAGCAATTATCATGGCATGATCAAGCCTCTTAAATATGCAGTCAGAACCAAATCAAAGATTAGACCAAGTGTGCCAGACCCCACTCTACCAATGATGGTTAGCATTGGGATAAAAAAGGCCCAATTTATTATGCATATAGTACCATGCTTCCCGCTCACCAGCTCTCCATCAAAAAGGCAAAATCCCTTCCTTTTTAGGGGCCAGCTCAACCATATTAAAGTCCCCACACATCACCCAAGTTGCTGGAGGCAAATTATCTGCCAACCAACACCAAATTTGAGATCTTTCCACAACATCATTGGGAGCATACATATTAACTATACCAAAGGAATTATTATTGAAGGAGAGAAAAATCCAAGTGACGCACTACATTGGATCAGAACAATGAGCAATAATAGTAGATTGAAGGTGAAGTGACAAAATAGTAATGACACCACCTTTACCAGCTTCATGCTGAGAAGAAAACACAATGTCATCCGACCATATGACACGACAGGCAGAAGTAAGCAAAAATATAGCAATTTTAACTTCTTGCATACACAAGACATCTAGACTGCGAAGTCTGTACGGGGTATCCTGAACATAATACTTTCTTGAGAGGTTAGTCAGACCTTGAACATTCCAGGATAAAAAACTTCATGAAAATTTTTGCATATCTTCCTCATCCTCAAGAGAGGAAAAAATATTCTAAAATAAGGTTTGAATGGAACCAAAGCTGGTGGGTAAATATCCAGAGGAGACATACCATCACTTTTCATCTGGGTCTTCCGCATGACCATCAAGGCTGGGAGACCGATGCAATGTCTATGAAGAAACAATTAAAGACACAACTTTTCAAGTGCGCACCACCATTGGGGTGATAGACCACATAGTTAGAGATTTCCCCTATGAAGTAGGGTTTGACATTTGTGGAAATACCAGCGGCCCTTTGGCAGCAGTTATTTTCTCTCTAGCCGGAGCATCTAGCGGTGGAACAAAAGTGGAAGCAGCAGCTGCCTACTTGGGAGCTGAAGAGGTCTTTCCATTTTGCACAACCGTAGTCCATTCTTCCTTCTTCCTAGCCTCTAAATTTGTAGCAGGAATTTCCTTTGGCTGTTGCTTGACCCAAGGAACAACCAAAGGGAAATCCTTAATCTTATGCTCAACTGACTGAAACATATAACACGTGTTTGGAAGGTTCAAATAAATCACCTTCTGAGAAAAGGTGTGGGTACCAACCTGTATCTCACAGAGTCTTTGAGGTCCTTGGAAAGGTTGACCTCAATAGAAACACACTTCTGCAAATGGGCATTGAAAAATTTATCATGCTCCATGATAATGACTTTTCCAAGGGTTTTGGAAATAGACTCAATAAAAGTCCAACAAGGAAATGGGAGACCTGGAAAATCAACCCAGATAGGAACCCTATGTTTCTTGTCATCCAAGACAGTGAAATCTTGAGACCACATTTGGAACACAAGCAAAGAGGACCAAACCATCCAAGGTCCACGACTGAAGACCGCCTCCGCTTGGGAAGGGTTAGCAAAATGAAACAGAAAAAAACCTTTCATAAGGTTTTGAACACCTTCAATGTGGACTCCATGAGGAGTCTAGCTCTTGTTGACCCACTCTTTGAGTATACTTTCAGGCGCAGTGCGACCCACAAAATACCCTATCAAGGTATGTTTCTCTAACCAATAAAAAGAAACATCAAATTATTGCATGTTAAGCACAATATCAGGGTTACCTCGTGGAAGGCCTTCAGGATGAACTTACGTGGTTGCTTGTTCAGATGAGGTGCCATGACTTTCCGAAGCATCAACTCGAGCACTAGCTTCAACTGTTGGGCTGAAGTTGGCCGTAGCCATTATAAACTAACCCTAATGAGAACTCCTGCAGTAAATGCGGTATGACAAGTGGAAAACTCAAGAAAAAAGCTCAGACAGAGAGCCGTACACATGAGATTGCATATATTTTGATATGCATCTTCAGTAACCATTTTTGACATATTAAAGATCTTAAATAAATAAAAAAACAAAAGCCAAAGATTTAGATTAATCTTCTTAACTGAAAACATGAAAATTATGTCTTAATTTGTAATAAGAAGCTTTAAGTTTTCCCTAGAATTACAAATATATATAAGATAGCTTTGATTTATGGAGTACGTATGATATGCCTAGATATTATTAAGTTGTGGAATGATTATAAAATATTTTTTCTAAGATATAAAGGCCAATTAATTAAGGTATAGTTTTATTTTATTTTCATTTTGATTAATGGATACTTTTTTATATATCTTAAAATAATAAATTATAGAAGTGGAGTTATTTTGAATTATAACCTTATATACTTCAAGATAATAATTACCTCAATTTATCTTTTATAAGTATGTGGTATTAGGAGAGCTTATAAATGGGATTGTATATGATTCCTTTAGTGAAGAAAATATTATATTTTGCAAGACATGGAAATAAAGTGACGTTAATCGCATAGATAAATGTTATGTTGTATAGGACAACATAGTCTTTCACAAAGGGTTAAGTATCTTTTATCCATAACAATATAATCAGTTGGCATTATATATGTTTCAAAAGTATTGGTATTTCAATGGTATCTTCTTGACCATGACGATGGGCTGTAAAATCTTCATGAGTAAGGTTTTCAAGTTCACCTAAGTGCATAGTTAAGTTATTTTGTACTTGTGAACTAGTATGCCTAAAGTTGTTTTTCTCCTCTTTATGCAAAGTATATTATATTGTGACCATTTTGATACTAATTCTTAATGGTTATAGATGATTGGTTATTTAAATTAGATAATAATAATTATTATTATAGTTGATTATTGGAATTATGGTAGTTTTTGGATTGCTTGAGGGAGATTGTTGGCATAATTGGTTGTCATTGATGGAAACATTATCAGTTAACATGATTGGAGCAACCAGTAAGATCAGTACATGATCACTAAAGGAAGGCATAGTTAAGTGTGTTGAGCGGTGTACATGAAGTATTTAGGAATATCTGTTTCAGTCAAAAAAATTGGTATCGGTCGAGTTGTGGTGCAAATCAGAGGTTGTGATCTTAGAGGAGATATTTATATGGTTAGAGGAATCCATGATTCCAATCACGACAGTTAATTCTATGATTTGAGTGAATTATGTTTTTTATGAGGAAGACAGTATACCTATTAGGTCACCAATCAAAGTTTCATGTTAAATCAGTTAAGGTGGTGGATCTAAGATCGGCTATTGGTCATGAACATGGATATTACATTTGAGGCCGATGTGTTAGGTATGTTTGATGCTGATTTTGAGATGGTTGGTCAATATTGTGCGCCAAGTTTGATGGAAGGTTTTTAATTCTTAAGCCACTTAAAAACAACAGTATATGGATTGATGAGATCTCATGGAAAGTGATTGAGGAGGAGAAGGCAAGCAACGAGCAACGTCAGGAGGCACAAATTTGAATTTGACGCAGGGCGGGAAACCTTCTGGGTCAGGACAGAGCGATCAAGGCACATGCCAGGGTTAGGGCAAGGACCAGGGTACCGAGGAAGTGATAGATGAAGGGGTCCCATGGCTACTACAGCTAGATCCAGGAGAAACAAAAGGCTCTACACTAGAAAAGAGAGAGATGGGTGCTGCTAGGGCCCCACTAGGGCAGTGGACAAACCTTTTTGGGGTCAAACCTTCTGGTAAGTCACCTTTCCCAACTATAAAGAATGTATCAAACAAAGATAAAGGGATCTATGCTTTGGAATTGCCCTCTGAGCTTATTGATCATAATATTATGAGTATGGCTACTACTCTGGTGGGAAAGTTCATAGGCTCCAGACGTAATATTGATATAGTCAGGGCCTTTGTTAAAAACAAATGGGATCTTAAAGGTCAGGTTGTGGTTACGGCTATGGCAAAAGGATTCATGTCTTTTGAGTTTTCCTATCAAGAGGACTTTTCCAAAATCCTCTGTGCTAGAAATTGGTCCGTGGGAAGATCCACCCTCTTTCTACAAAAATGGACCTCTAACCTAGATCTCAACAATGATTTCTTAACCCAAGCTCCAGTCTAGGCGTGACTTCCAGAATTGCCTTTGGAGTATTGGCATGAGGATGTGTTTGAGGGTATTGTCAGATCCTTTGGGGTGCTGCTATCTATTGACCCAGTAACGGTAGCAAAGAAGCAACTCACATATGCGAGGATTTGCATTGGAGTTGAAGTTGGTCAAGATATGCCAGAAACCATTGTTTTCCAATCCAGATTGGGAAAACGGGTGCAAATGATTGAGTATGAGAGTGTCCCTTTTGCCTGCTTCCACTGTAAGAAAGTTGGACACAAAGAAAATCGATGCCCACTCATCATTGCAAAGGAAAAAGCTTGAAAGGAGCATATCAAACTTGGAAAAAGGCTGGATCAACAACCTTTGAACAAGGACCTCTCCAAAAAGGTCTGGAAAGAGAAACTCCCAAGTGATATGTTTCAAAAAAAGCAAAACCCTCAAGGGGAACTATCTTCTGATAGCCTAGATGGGCAGACAGAGAAACTGACTATTGAAGGGTCTTTATCAACAGAGGGGGCATCAATAGCCCATCCAGATAATAGTAGGGAGAGGGAAGAAGTTTTCGGTAGCCCAACTCATCCAGGGGAGGAAAAGGGAATAGGATACAAGGATGGTTGGGAGCAAACAGAAGAGGGTGAGATTGCTGAGGCTAGTTTTGACCTCTCTCTTATCCCAAATTCACAGGAAGAGGGATAACATGAGAAGGGACAGGGGCCATACCTCTCCCAAGTAGAAAAAGTATGCAGAAATGATCTCCCTTCACCAGGAAAGATTAGCCATTTCTTGGAAATGGTTTCTTCCTCAACGCCATGACAAATCTCAAGAATGGAAGCCTTTTTTGACAGTTACAAAGAAACCTCAATTGACAATGAGAGAGCATGGATAACATTGAAAAAGAAAAATAGCAGAGACCCATCTCTCACTTCTCCTGTAGCAACAAGAAGTAGGGCTAAAGAAGACATAGGAAGCAAGTCAAACACACCTGGCAGGAAGAGCATGAATCAAATCAGAAAGGAAGAAGAAAAAAGAAATATTGCGAATGGTTACCAGCAAACCATCTAGGAGTCTCTTAAGAAAACATGAAGATCATATCTTGGAACATCCATGGGATAAATGGAGTCCAAAAACATGTAATAATAATAAATATGATAAGAGACCACAGACTAGACATTTTTTTGATTCAAGAGACAAAAATGAAAAAGGATAAAGTTGTTGGCATCTCCTTTGGTAAAGGTCTGAAGACTACTGCAACAGACTCGGATGGAGCCTCTGGAGGCCTTCTGGTGCTTTGGAAGGATAACCTCAATGCTCATAGCAATTGGAATGAGGGAAAAATATTACTTATGCATTTCAATAACCCAATAGATCAAGAGGGCTGGGATATTATGAACATTTATGCGCCTAACACAAAAAATTGTAGACTTGCCTTCTGGGACAAGATACAAAACCTTTTTACCAAAGTTAATGAACCAAAAAACATTATAATGGGGGATTTCAATACCCCCCTTCTGGAATCTGAAAAATTTGGTGGTCTGCCACCTGACCTGGAGAGCATGCAGCATCTGGCTAGTTTGATTAATGATCTGGCTCTCTTTGATGTGGATTTAGGTGGGGGAAACTTCACCTAGTCTACTAGGAGAACAAGATCAGAGTGAATTCAGGTTCACCTTGACAGAGCCCTCATTTCTTTGGATTGGATGCAACAATATCATTGTCACCTTTCTTCCTTAGCAAGATTTGGGTCGGACCACTCTCTGATCTCTCTCAATCTAGCTAATCAAAATAGGAAAAAGGCTTTCCCCTTTAGATTTGAGAGGATGTGAACAACCCACCCCAACCTCCTCAACAAGATTAAGGAGTGGTGGTGTATTGATGTGGATGGGACCATGATGTACAGAGTGGCTAAGAAGCTAAAGAACATAAAAATGGAGATTAGAAGATGGAAAAAAAGATACTTTGGTAATATCTTTCAAACAAAAGACATTATTAAGTCAGAGCTTGCCAAGATCCAAGAAGAGATCCAAAACCATGGTTATGATGATGACAAAATCAGTGCTAAAAAAGCCATTCTGACCGATCTACATAACATTGTAATTAAAGAGGAGATGTTCTGGAGGCAAAGGTCAAGATCAGTGTGGTTG
This sequence comes from Thuja plicata, assembly GCA_018584345.1. Classification (NCBI taxonomy): domain Eukaryota; kingdom Viridiplantae; phylum Streptophyta; class Pinopsida; order Cupressales; family Cupressaceae; genus Thuja; species Thuja plicata. Next base: position 1,067,851 of record MU226817.1, read on the forward strand.
AAAGAGGGGGACAAAAACTCCTGGTTTTTTTCACCTATCCACCTTGAAACACAGGATGGCTAATAGAATCAGGGCCATCAAGAAAGGAGATCAAACTTTGGAGGAAGACAAGGAGATTGCAAATGAGGCCATTCGGTACTTCTCTCAAATTCTTTCTAAAGAGAAAAACCTCAGCGAGGCTGACCAGGAGGAAATTATTCAATATCTTCCCAAGGTGGTCTTGGAAAGCCAGAATAAGAGCATGTTGGTGATCTTGGATTAGGCAGAAATTCATAAAGTTGTTCTTTCATTACCCGTGGAAAAAGCCCCAGGTCCTGACAGTTTCCCTTCTTTTTTCTTCCAGATTTATTGGGAGGTTATCAAAGAGGACATTGTCAAAGTGGTACAGGAAGTTTTTGGAGCCAAGAGCCTTCTCAAAGAGGTCAATGCCACTTTTCTTTTCCTCATCCTGAAAATACCAGGTGCGGATTCTTTTGATTGTTTTAGGCCTATTAGTCTATATAACACTTTTTATAAGATTATCTCAAAAGTCTTAACCCTCAAACTTCTCAAAATCCTCCCAGTTCTTATTTCCCCCAACAATCGGGCTTTGTCCCCAGTAGACAAATTTTGGATTATATTATGGTCATGCACGAGGTGATTCATTCGCTAGAAGAAGGGAATCGGGAAGGATTCCTTCTTAAACTATACCTCTCCAAGGCTTATGATAGGGTTGACTGGTCCTTCCTGAAAAACATCATGGGGGCTTTTGGTTTCAATGACAAGGTTTGAAAGATTACTTCTCAATTGATTTCCACCCCTTCTTTTGTGGTTTTGGCTAATGGCTCTCCCTCAAACTTCTTCAAATCCTCTCGGGGACTCCGACAAGGTGACCCCCTCTCCCCTATCCTTTTCATCATTTTAGCAGAATGTTTGGGAAGGATTATTCATGATCATAGGGCAGGGGGCTTATCTATGGGCTTCATCCCTCTTCAGCCCCTTTCACTTTTACTCACTAGCAATTTGTTGATGACACTATTTTTGGGGGGGAGGGAGTCTTCGATGAAGGAGGAAAGAAATGTCAAGAACATTCTTAATTCTTATTCCAAGGCCATGGGGAAGCTTATCAACTGGAACAAAAGCTCGGTGTTCTTCATTAACACTCCCATGAAAAGACATAGGAGAATGGCTGGCATTCTGGGCTGTGGCATTGGCTCCTTTCCAGCTTCTTACTTAGGCCTTCCACTTGGAACCAAATGCCCTGAGGCTTTCTGGGGAGGTCTCATTGATAGATTCAATAGGAAATTGGCGGGCTGGAAGGGCATTACCCTTAGTCAGGCTGGGAAAGTTACTCTGATTCAATCAACTCTTCAGAACCTCCCTACTTATGCTCTTAGTCTCTTTTCTATCCCTGCTAAGGTGGCGGACTCTCTGGAAGCCATCGAGAGAAATTTCCTATGGGCCAACAAAGATGAAAACAAGAAATAGCCACTGGTGGCTTGGGACTCTGTTTGCAAGCCAAAAAAACATGGAGGCCTAGGAATCAAGAAGATGAAGCAGTTCAACAAAGATTTGCAAGATAAATAGATTTAAAGAATCTTCAACTCTACAGGGGAATGGAGGGACATCATGAAGGATAAATATGTAGCTAACTTAACCTTAAAAAAATTCATAAATAGAGACTTGGATCCGAAGGGATCTCACATATGGAATGGCATTCTAAGGACTAAGGGTATAGTGACTGCAAAAATAATATGGAAAGTTGGTAATGGTAAGGATGTTAACTTCTGGTATGATGATTGGCTTAGACAGGGTCCTTTATGGAATTTGGAGCCATTTAGTAGATGGGATGAACATTGCATTGAAAGATTTGGCAGGAGAGTCAATGACTATAGAATAGACAATAAGTGGGTCAATCTCACTGAGGTGTCCCAGGACCTTAAACCTCTTATGGTCTATCTGGGTCACACTCCCCTATCTCACAATGAAGATGCTATGGTGTGGGGGGAGTCCAAGGATGGCTCTTATATAGTGGCTATGGGATATGAGTCGATGCATCTTTTTGATACAATCCCCTCTTGGGCCAAAGCTTGGTTTCCTGGTATCATCCCAAAGGTTAACATATTTTTCTGGACTTTGCTTCAAAACCGCATTTTGACAGTGGATAACCTTATGAAACTGGGACATTACAATCCTGATAGATGCATCCTCTACAAAACTCAAAGTGAAAATGTGGACCACTTATTTATCCACTGTGATTTCACCAGGAAGATATGGCATCATTTCCTGTCTTTCTTTGAGACATCCTGGTTTTTCCCTCAAACTACTCTTGACCTCTTTGACCAATGGCATCGCGGGGGGAGTGGCCATCATCTCTAGGTTTGGGCTATGCCACACATCTACTGGGGGTTGTGGAAGGAACAAAACAACATGATATTTAGGGAGAAGGTTACCCCAGCTAAGGTTGTAGCCCTAAAAATTGCAAATTCCCTTCTGGAAAACTTCACCAACTGCAAAGGTAGCACTTCTAACCACAACAATGGGCCCAACAACACCAACAAAAGGCTTGGTTGTAGATGGTCTTTACCACCAGAAGGGTGGTTCAAAGCTAATTTTGATGGGGCAACAAAGGGTAACCCTGGGATGGCAGGGGTGGGTGGAATCATCAGGAACTCACATGGCAAAGGCATTGATGCAATTTTAGCACCCCTGGGATTAGAAACCAACCACTATGCAGAGGCTAGTGTGACACATCACACTTTAAAGCTCACCAAGGAAATGGGGATCAAGCACTTATGGGTAGAAGGGGATTCAAAAAATATCATAGATTGTCTCAATGAAAAGACCAGGCCTTCTTGGACTATCAAGAATATGATAATGGAATGCAGACAAATCCTTAAGTCTTTCGGTCAGGTCTACATGGCACATGACTACCGGGAAGCCAACCAGGTGGCAGACAGGCTGACAAATATGGGCATTAAGCAGGATGATGTAAAACAATGGAATGATGGGAATTATCTACCACCAGAAATTGCCAACATCATTGAAAGTGATTGGGTTCCGGGCAGACTCGGAGACATTAAAAGCTAATTATGAAGAGTTATGATAGATGGAATAAAAATCCCCGTAGAGTGTGCAAGTACAAGAGATATGATGGGATAATCAGTTTAAGGTCCCGTCGGCACACTTGGAGGCAACTAATCAATTATAGCATTTATGAGACAAAAAGAAGTCTCTTGAAACTCCAAACCAATTTCATTTCGAAATAAAGGGCTCTAAGTGAGAAGTTCACTAGAAACAGAGGAAATAGGGAAATTGTAGAAATGGTAGGAGAAAGGCACAGGAGAGAACCGGAGAGAGAAGCCGAAAAATGGCACCGGAGATCAAAGGTCTGGGAGATCTTGAAAAAGGGTAAAAGTGACCACTTACATTGATCATCTTCATGGGTGGAAGCCCTCTGTTACAAAGATGATGGTAAAGAGCTGGAATGAAGGGAAGGTGAAAATCGACGGGGTTACTTTCATGGTGACTAAGGAAATCATTTTGGCGATGACTGGCATTCCCATAATTGGGAAGAAATTTTATAGGGACAAAAAAATTTCCAGAAAAGCTTTGACAGAGTTCGTTAAAAATGAAGATGAAAAGCACGCTTTGGTAAAGAAGGGCACTTATTACCACCCAAAATCCATCAAACCTCTGTGGTGTTTTGTGTTGAGGGCAATAATTAAATACATCTTGCTGGATACCAGATTCGACTGCATCAACACTCACCATTTTGTGCTTCTCAACCACTTCAGGTATGAGGAAAAGGTTTCCATCCCTTTCTACCTTTACTCATCTATTAATGATAACATTAGTGACTATAAGGAGAAACACATAGGAAACCCGGCCTTCCATGAGGGCCTATTACTTTTAATTTATGAGTATTTCAAATTTTGTACTCTGGGAAAGGAAATCAAAGGTACAGAGGAAGGTAATTCTGAGGATGGTTCAGAGGAGGATTACATCCCCTTAGACATAGAGGATAGTAGAGAGATGCACTCTGAGACTGAGGAGGAATAACCTCTTCAGACAAAGAAAAAAAAAATAGAGTTAAAGAGGAGACAAGAAAACAACACATAGAGGTTTCTTCGGATAGGGAGTACAATGAAAATGAGGAAGGCATGGAAACGGGGAATGAGAGCTCAAGAGAAGAAAGAGAAATGAATAAGAAGGGGAAGAAGGATAAAAAGAGGAAGATCAAAATCAAGATGTCGACTCAAAATGAGGAGGATAGCTCGGGGAAGAGGATCACGAGATAAAAAAGAGTAAAAGTGGAAACCCAGGAGGAGAAGCTGGCTAGTCAGGAAGAAACTCAAGAGGAGAGAGCTGTGGAAGAGGAGAGTAAGGGGAAGGAGAAAGAAGAGGATGACAAAAACTAAGGTTATGCAGAGTATGGAGAAGACCATTACACCTACAATATTACAGGCAAAAACAAAAAGGTTGTATGGTGAAATTTTGACTCGGTCTCCGCCAAAATGGGCATAAAGAGAGAATTAGTAAGGACCCTGGTTAAGGAAAACAAAGGGGGAAGAATTTAGATGGAAGAGCTCATAGATCCCGCTCTAGTGATTTTCAGCGACAATGCAAGGGAAGATCCTCAAATGGATGTGCTGAATAATGAAACAAATAGCACCATTGACACCTATAGATCAATGAAATGGACCTACTATGAAATATTTGAGCTAAAAAAAAGGATGGACAGGATGGAGAAAGAAAGCATAATCAACAAAAACAAGAATATAGTGGAGGACAGAGAGCTGGACAGTAGAGTGATGGAACAGAAGCATAGGATTGAAGGCATTGAAGCTTCAATGGTTAAAATTGCAGAGCAAAGTTATAACATTCTAAAAGCCTCAAATGATAACATTAAGGTAATCATTGAAAAGTTTCAAGAAAAAAAAGGAAACAGAGAGGATAGGTAGATGCACAGAGACAGGGATTGACTTCCAGAAGAAGAAAATGCGAAGGGAACTGGAGAAGAAGCCAAGAAGATGGTAGATTAGGAAGATGACAAGGAGTTGGCCAAACTTAGAGAAGCTGTTGGGAGAATGAACGAGCTGGAGATATGGGAAGCAAAAATTCTCAAAGACATTTCGTGACTGGATCCCCTAGTTTTTGTTCCTGGTCTTTTTTGGATGTGTTCCTGGCTTTCTGTTGTTTAGAATGTTTTGCTAGAACTGCCTATTTTATGATGGATGTTTTGTAATGCTTATATGCTTTAGTTCTCTTTTATTTCAGTTGTAGGGTTTCAAGAACCCATCAAAACCCGTTTTCCTTAATTAAAAACACTATATAAGGATATCTAAATCATTTGATTTAGGGTGTGATCATATTTTCAAGTAGAGTGATCAATTATTGACAAAGAAGAATTTAGTACAATGTCAGAAATAAAATGAGCAGAGTGGATCTAATAGGCAAGAAGTGCCATTCTACAGATTAGTATTTATGTTGTTCCCTAATAGTTGCAACACACTAAATCCCTTAACATGGTAGATCCTAACATATCTTTATTGTAAATAATTTAACATGGTAACTTCTTAATTGGAGATTTAAATCCTCTAGCGAGGTAGTGTGTGTGTTATTTTGTGGTTCCTGTAGCTACAACACAACACTTCAATAAGTCATTGTATTAGTGACAAACAAGGGTTAGCAAGCATATAAATCACTAAAATCGACCTATTGCTTCCTATCTAGGAGGAGAATAAAAAATGCCATAATAGCCCTCATATTATGCATTCATCGGTGACATATACAACTTAGAATGAAAGATTCAATTGAAACTAATTTATATGCTCAAGAAATATGCATTCTAAGCTCTAAAAATGAAGATTATAAAAATGCATGATATGAAAGCTAATAATGCAATATAAGTATCTAATACTATGAACAACATAACAATTCTTTCAACAATCCAAAATTAAGGGCCCATTGAGCTTAAAACTCATTCTATTTATAGAATAAATTAGGAGTGAGAGGAGAGATAAGGCCATTAAATGCATGTGTATGAGCTTTAATGAGGGATAGCATTTCTGAGGCATGTTGAGGGTTTATGCATTAATGATGCACTTATGAGAGAATTAATAAGGCATGGTGAGGGTGTAAGTCCAAGCTTGAGAAAGTGGACGTTGGAAGAAGGGGAGCTTGAGAATGTGGACTTTTTGGAATGAGTTGAATTCCTAATCAAGAGTTTAGGAATGTGACATCATTAGGAAGTGGGTTAAGATAAGATTAAGATTAGAATTAGGCTTAGCATGGGTGAAGAGGTTGGGATTAGTTCGAACCCAAGGTTAAGGTAGTTGAGATAGGTTAGGTTAGGGGTTAAAGGGAATATTAATGAATTGAATTATATAAATAATTTATTCAATAATAGGGGAAATTAATTATTTAAGCTTGTGGTGGCTTTTGATAATTAATCAGGACTATAGCCAATTAATTAGATTAATTAGGCTAGGGGTTTGGTTTTTTGCAAGTGATGAGGTGTAATTAGGATTTCATTTAATTCCTTTTTAAATAATTACCTTAGCCATGTTTTTGATTTGTTTTGATAGAATTGAATTGATTTGATTTGATTGGCTAAGGCAATTAATGTAATTTAGTGATTAAATCACTTAGGAGATAAAATTTTGATTTGAATAATTATGACAGTAATTTGAAGAATTATTTTTACATAATTGGGGGTATGATCATACTTAGGGAAAATAGGGTTTTATTGTCAGAGCAGACCAAATTAGGGTGGTTACATTTGCCCCTCTTTGAATAGATGTGCGAGCAACGCATTGATTCAAAGAAATTTTTTGATGTTGACATTAGAAAGTTTGAGAATTTTTCCCATGATCAAATGAAATGCCTGATGAGATCAGTTCACACTTGATTGAACTAAACTTGATAGAATTGACTTTGAACTTGGTTGTCGTACAAAGGTCAATAAAAGATCTTAAAGATACCAATTCTAAACTTGGTTGTCATCCAAAAATTGATAATACTAAGTTTGATCACGATCAACCAAAGATCAGTATGAAGCTGCTAGAAGCTTAGTAAGAATCTTTAAAATGAGGAAACATAAGATATCTAGCTTATGAGAACCAAAGCTTTCTATCCAACAGTTCTGACTTAGTCAAGGAAATTGTCATGCCCCTATTTTTTTGATAATGAAGTCATTTTAATGTTGTTTTAAGAAAGAATTTGATTGATGATAGTGTGATCATGCCTCCTCAGGAATGAAATTGAAGGAAAAAGAATAAAATCCCTCTGGTGCAATTATGTATCACTTGCATGGGGTAGGTAGGTCAAGAGAGAATGGAGTAGAAGAAGTGAAGGAATGAAGGTGTGGTTAGAGAAAATACAACTGTACCAAGTTAATCATGGTTAAAAAGTGAGGTTGGAGTTTGATAAAATGATGTTTGACCAATATTTTGGATGAATAATGTGCAAGTTGATGTTATAGAACCCAAAAAATGGATTGCGGAAAGCTAGCAAATCATTTTTGGAACATATGGTGCAATTCTGCATTTTTAGTAACTCGCAAAAAAATGGTTGCTGCACTGTGTAGAATATTTTTAGTGCATTTGATTTCATTCCTGATTGATCAAAAAGAGAACAAAAAGAGTTGCAATGGTCTGGGAGGAGTTTTGGAGCTCCTAAATAGCTCAAGAAGTTAAATATATAGGCTCGAATGTACTTTTTACCCACTCATTTTCATTTTCATCCTTGGTAATTCAGAGAGCTCTGTAGAGAAGATGGTGGTTCCCATGGAGAAGCATCATTTTGAGCTTGGTCATCGACATTAGCATCTAGCTGACTATCCACCTCTAGTAAGTACCTAAAAACTTACTTTCTGAAATTTCCAGTTTTGATTTTTATGCATTTTAGCTTAAGTTATAGCCATTTAAATTCCGCATCACATCCAGTATTTGGCTTCACATCTAGTAAATCCTGCATCGCTTCATGTAGTCTCCCAAAATCCTGGTTCACTTCCTGTAAATCCAGGATCGCACCCCGTTGTAGATTTTTGAGTCGCATGCTGTAGAATTGGTAATGTTTTGTAAAATTTTGCACCCTATAAAAAAAGGGCCACACGCGGCATCCTTTGTCGCATCCTATGAAAATAGGGTCGCATCTCGGGTGCCCCATTGCATCCCAAAAATCTGGGATCACATCTTGTAAAGAGGATCACACCCTGTAAAAAATAGAGTCGCATCTAGTTGTTAACCTCCTGATCTACCCAGTTTGCCTATTTTAGTCTGTCTGATGACCAAAAACACTTAGCTGATAGGGTTTCTACTTAGTTGCCTTAGATAAATTGCAGCTTTGGGTTGTTGTGTAATTGTTATCTGTGAACATGTTCCATTTGAGGTGGTTTCTTTCCATAGTACATATCCCGGTCGTGTGCTTTCCTTAGCGCGAGTGTTGACGGGTGATGAGGCTGAGTTGGTCGCCCGTGTAGGTTTATATTCTTTGAGAGATATACCTGACATCCGGGTAAATTAAGGGTTGTTGACCGCTCTAGATGAGAGATGGCATCTGGAGCACAACACGTTCTATCTCCCCATTGGTGAGATGACGGTCACACCAGAGGATGTGTGGCAGATACTCAGAGTTCCTTTGATAGAGCATGAGGTTCATTTTGATTCTATTTTTTCCACGTCGATTTCTACTGCACGACGCTTCTTTGGAGATGCGATGATTGCTCACTGGTACCTTTCATGGGATTACATGTGCGATCACTATGATCATCTGCCTTTATATTTAGTTATTTTGATTGGAGGTATCTGGGCTAGGATAGGGCCTAGATGATGGTGATGATGTAGATGATAGGGGTTGAGGGGTTGTGGGTAGTAGTGGAGAGGTGGCTAGCGATAATGGGAGTGGCAGGCAGACTTAGCTTCGATTTGTGGCTCCTTAGAGGGATCCAGGTCCTTTGTTGACTTGAGAGCAGCAGAGGTAGAGACATCAGCAGTAGGATAGGCCATAGGATAGTCCACATGATAGACCCTCAAGGCAAGATACAGGAAAGGGTCCAGGCCGAGATGGAGATGCACTATCACAGTGTGAGTGTGAGCGAGAGCAGCTTAGAGTCAGTATCACCACTTTAGAGTCCTTGCTTGCAGATAGAGATACACAGCTTGAGTGGCTCAGGGAAGATAGAGATAGCTAGGGTGACATCCTTAGGGAAGAGAGAGACACACATGCCCGGATAGCTACCCACCAGGGATAGAGGGCAGCTTACTATGTTTCTTTATATCATGTCGCAGTTCCAGAGGGTCAGAGAGCACTGTCCTTTTCACGCTTGGCTCAACAGTCTGAGGGGGCCATGCCTCCTCCAGTGCCATTTGTACCACCACCACCTCCTCCTCCAGCTCAGGGAGAGGGAGAGAGTCAGTCATGATGTATCATATTTGTATATCTTGATCTTTCTGAGATCACTCTTTTGTACCATGACATTTATACATGTATATCTAATTCATACTGAGATGCTGATACTCTTTTTGTAGATAGTCCCACATTTTTGATCTGTTCCATATCTGATATATTTGAGATAGTTGTTCATGATCTTGATATGTTCCTGGATTCTCATGCTTTGATAGATGTTTTAGATTTGGATGCACATGTGATTATGTTTATCTTGGTCTCTTGATGAGTTAGATTAGATATGTGATGACATTATTTATGCTCATGTGATTGATTTACTGATATAAATGTGTTTCAAATGATTCTAAGTGGATATGTACATGAATGTTTTTTTAGATTTTCTTTATGCAAATAATTGTATGGATGCACTTTAGGATGTAAAATGTAAATGCAATTCTTGAATGCTTTGTTTTTATCTTTTTCTCTTTCTTATGTATGAATGTAGAATGTATGTCATGGATATGCAATGACATAATATCAGTAATAGTGATGTAGGTAATTAACTTGGATTTCGGATGAATCAAGAATTTGTTTTAAGATCAAGTCCCTTTTTTAGGCTTTTCTGTTAAAATGAAACATGCAATCTCTAAATGCATCTACATGCAGACTCTTAGGACTATCACTGATTGGTATACATTGTAGCATTTTATCATCATTGGGCATTTTTTTATAACAGATATTACCTAATAGTATGATTGTCACTAATACCCACTAGTATCATGAAAGTATGAATACTATGTGTATTGGAGGCAATGTCAGAAATAACGTAAGCATCAAGGCATAGAAGCTAGGATGACAAGTTATTTATCTCCTTTTAATGTTTAGAATCAGTTTCTGTTCAAGTGTAATGTAAGATATATGACCTGTAATGACCTTAAAAATTCATGTCCTTGGGTAAATCATGTAGCGTACACCTTAGTGAGAATCTGATTTAGAAAATGGACAAGGAAATTGTTTCAAACTCACCATAGTTTACACATAACAAGGAACGAGATATATGCGGCTATCTACTCATGTTGGAATCTCTTACCATAAACATCCAAGTTAGGTGAAATTTATAGGATCATTTGGAACAATCACCATAAGCAGAAAACCAAGAAAATGTTATGCCCCTTGTCCTTGTGACTCTTTGTCTTTGAATAGACGTCATGGAGTTACTCAGAAGACATAAAAATCACCAATTGAGAATCAATCAAATAAAATTTATAATTGATTAGATTCCCACAGTGTGAAACATCATGGGAACATAAAAGAATTATAACCAAACCAAGATCAAATGATGTGTTTAATTAGTATTTAAGAAATACTGTTGATTCATTTTTCAAGCATAGTAGAGATTCATCAATCATAATTTGGAATTTAAGAAATATGTTTATATGTCTAAGTGTATGTGAGATTACCTGTGTATCAACAATTGCAATCCAATGTAGTGTTTAGAAACACTGGCTGTTTGAAAGCGTTGAGAAACACTTGTTCGTTTTAAGTTCCTGGATTAAAAGGTTTGAGAAACATGAGTTGGAGGTCTGATACTGTTTGGAGAGGAAAACCATCCTAGACAAGACACTTAGGAAAACCTAGCAAATGCAAAATGACCATGTTAGAAAAGATGCCCCTAGTGCAGAGTGACCATTCCTAAGACGTAAATGCAAACAAATCCCAAGCAAGGATAGGATATGTGTAAGGAATCAGAGTCACCAAATAGCACTGGTATGAGCATGAAAGCTTAGTGTTGTTAGCATATTGATAGACAGAGCACGGAGTTTGAATGACAGCTATTTGCCAGGTTTTCACCACTCAGCAAAGCTTTTCTATTTTTGCTACCAAGATGGCTGTTTGCCAGGTTTTCACCAAGGCACTTTTTCTCTTTTTCAAATTTTTTCCTATTTTTTCTTTTAAATTTTTTTTTTTAGTATCAAGGTGCCTGTTTGCCAGGATTTCACCAAGGATACCTTTTTTTAAGGACTTTTTCCACTATTTTTGAATTTCTTCAAGATCAATTTTATGATTTTTTTGGTATTTTTTAAGATTTTCATTGCAGAGGCTCTGTTAGCCAGACATCAAGCATAGAACCACTTTAAATGTAAAGTATTGATGGGATCAGGAAGGACATCTCCCTCAAGTGTAGCTAGTTGATAAGCTCTAGTCCCAAAAGTTGCAGTAATGACATAAGGTCCCAACTAGTTGGGTTCAAAAGTTCCTTTCTGTTCTTGGTTTGGCTGGTTCTTAGGATTCTCTTTCAGAACGAGATCCCCCACTTGAAAGTGTCATGGTTTGACCTTTTTATTGTACCCTTTTGACATGCATTTTTTGTACACTTTCAGATGATCAAACGCTTGCTTCCTGCGCTCATCAAGTAAGTCTAAAGAATTTACCCTATTAATGTGCTATTGTTCATTAGTAACAAGACCTTGTAGAGATACTCGTAAAGATGGGATTTCAACCTCAATAGGTAATATTGCTTCAGCGCCATAGACTAGGGAAAATGGCGTGGCTCCAGTTGGTGTTCTGATGCTCATTCTGTAGGCCCAAAGTGCCAAATTTAATTGTAAATGCCAGTCTGTGCCAGACTTACTCACAGTTCTGTGTAGGATTTTGAGAATGTTCTTGTTAGAGGCCTTAGCCTATCCATTACCTTGAGGATAATAGATTGAGGAACAATGTTGAGTAATGTGAAACTGTGCAAAGGTCTTCAATGTCTTGGTTTTTAAATTGGCCTCCATTGTTTGTTACAATTGAAGAGGGTATCCCATATCTACAAATAATGTAGTTCAAGATGAACATAGCCACCTGTTTTCCAGTGGCTTTGATCAGCGGCACAAATTTGACCCACTTTGTGAAATACTCAGTGGCTATAATGATGTACTTGTGTCCACTTGAAGAATTAGGATATATTTGTCCAACCAAATCAAAGGCCCATTGCTAAAATGGCCAATGTGTTATGAATGGTATGAGTTCTCTAGCAGGAGCATGGATGAGATTTCCATGTGTTTGACATTTATGACATGTTTTTCAAAATTGAATAGCATCCTGTTCCATTGTGGGCCAGTAATAGCCTACTCTTAGTAATTTCTTAGGCAGTGAAAAGTCATTTGAGTGTGATCCACATACACCTTCGTGGACTTCTTTCAATACGCGATCTGACTCTTTGTGTTCTAAACACCTAAGAAGTGTACCTTCAAGACCTCATCTATATAATTTATTAGTAATGAGGACATAACATGATGCTGTCCTAATTAAGGCTTGTTTTTTGTTTCTGGATAGGTCATTGGGTATAAATTGGTCATTTAGGTGAGCAATGATGTTAACGTATCGGGATTGGTCTTGGGCGTTGAAAGCACAAATGGTTTGGTACTCAGGGGAATCAAAAGTTGGATGGAATAATTCTTCCACCAAGAAGTCATAGCGGAATTGATGTTCCTCTAGTTGTAACATGGATGCCATTGTAGCCATAGCATCTCCAACTTTATTCTCTATCCTGGGTATTTGCTAGAGTGTGACGAAGACAAAGTACTTCTTTAGATCATCAACCAGTTGTTTATAGGGCATCAAATTCTCATCTTTGGTATGATAATATCCATTTACTTGATTGATAATGAGTTGGGAGTCACCATACACATGTAACTCTATGATCTTCCATTCCATAGCCAATTTAAGACTGTTTACTAATGCTTCATATTCAAAAATGTTATTTGTGCACGAAAACATGAATTTGTAGGACTTGGGAATTTTGTAGCCTTGAGGAGTAATGAAGAGAACTCATGATCCAGAGCCTTTTTGCATAAAAGAACCATCAAAGTACATTTTCCATGGATACTCAGTTAGATGCATAATTGTTTCATCAGGGAACTCAATGCTCAAAGGTTCATCATCTTGGAGTGGTGAATCAACTAATTGATCAACAAGGACTTGTCCTTTAATAACTCTTCTATCCACGTACTCAATGTCAAATTCACTTAGAATCAGGACCCACTTTGCTAGTCGTCCTGTTAATGCTGTCTTACTTAAGAGGTATTTCAAAGGATCTATCTTTGCAATGAGCTTTATTGTATGTGATAGCATATAATGTCTCAATTTTTGTGATGAAAAGACAACTGCTAAACAAGATTTTTCAATTATGTTGTAATTGAGTTCATAAGATACTAGTGTTCTACTAATATAGTAGATTGCTCTTTCCTTTTTAGTTTCATCTTCTTGTACCAACAATACTCCCAGTGATGTGGTTGTAGCTGAAATATATAGGAGAAATGGTTTTCCATGAATGGGTGCCATGAGAATAGGAGGAGTAGCCAAGTACTCTTTTAATTCTTTGAAGTTAGTTTCACAATGTTCATCCCATTTGAAGGTGACACCTTTATGTAGCAATTTAGTAAAGGGTTGTGCTCTATTTGCAAGTTGTGACATAAATCTCCTGATTGACTAGAGTCTTCCTTATAATGTCCTCATTTGACTAATGTTACGTGGAGGAGTCATTTCTAGTATAGATTTAACTTTTTTAGGGTCTACCTCAATTCCTTTTGCTGATACAATAAACCCTAGCAACTTCCCTGATTGAACCCTAAAGGAACATTTCTTTGGATTGAGTCTAAGTTGAAATTGCTCCATGCAATCTAATATTTTCCGCAAGTCTTCAATATGAGTAGTCCTTTCTTTTGATTTAGCTAAGGTATCATCCACATAATCCTCCATGTTTTTATGCATCATACCATGGAATATAGTAGTCATTGATCTTTGGTATGTAGCACCTACGTTCTTTAATCCAAACAACATAACATTCCATAAAAAATTTCCCCATGCGCATGTGAATGTGGTCTTCTCTTGATCTTCAGGAGCAATTTTAATCTGGTTATAGCCTGAGAAACCATCCATTAATGAGTACATTTGGTAGCCTATTGTTAGATCTATGATCATATCAATGTTTGGTAGTGGAAAATCATCTTTAGGACTTGCTTTGTTTAAGTCTCTAAAGTCTGTACACATCCTGATAGATTTATCTGATTTAGATACTGGTACCACATTAGAAATCCATCCTATGTAAGTGATGACTCTTATGAATCCATATTTTAGTAAATATTTTAGCTCTACCTTCACCAGTAATACAACATGAGGATGCATCTTTCTTAGTTTCTGTTTCACGGGTTTGATCCCAGGAGCTATAGACAAATGGTGCATTATTAATTCAGGATCTAGTCCCGAAATATTTGTGTAAGACCATGCAAATTTGATCTTTTTCTCTTTCAGGAACATTGCGAATTGTATCTTCTCCTTATCTAACAAAGATTGTGTGAGGTGAAAAATTTGAGGAACTTCAGCTGTGCCCAATTTAACTAGTTGTGTTGGTTCTATCATAACTGAAGATCTTTCTTGAAAGTGCTCAGGGAGGATATCAAGAATCTCATCTTTTGGTGCCTCTAGGAGGTTTTCACCATCATATATGTCTTTTATTTTTACTATTTTAGAATCTTATACTGCCATAATGTGGTTTTCACCATCAGTTCTTTTCTTCTTTTTATTTTTCAATTTGTGACTGAGAAACTTGATATCCTCCTGTGACATGTTCACACTCCTTGCATTGGTGGAAGAAGGATAAGGCTCACAAGCATTTAGGTAGCAAGCCAAAGTGTATTCATTAGGAAAGTTCATGATAGGATTAGGATCTGATGTTGTCCAATCAATTAGGTTTGGGTTTATCAAGGATAATGAATCAAATTTTGGTAAGGATAACATCGCGTCAGCATCAAAACTATTAACTAATAAGACATGTTCTGTTAAGTCTACTTCTGTAGCATTTAGATCATCAAGAGTTAAACAATTATTAATAGGGTCATTGTTAGTAATATGTGGACCTAACTCTAGCGACTCATCAGTTGAGCTTTCCTCTTCTTCTCTCAGCAAAACAAAACTCATTGCTTGTAGTCTCATAATATCCTCTAGACCTAGTAAAACACCAGTTTCTTCATCAAGAGTTCTAGGCAATGGGATCTCATCTGATTCTGGAACAACAACAATGTCAGGAGAAGTGTTAGAACTCTCTCCTTTTTGAAATATCAGTGCCAACTTATAAATCACATCTACTTCAATTTCCATGGTAGCATTAGATAGGACATCCCATTCATAATCATGTGAGTCTGTTATTTCATCATCTGATCTATTTAGAAACTCAACAATAGTTACCTGATGTACCCTATTAGCCACTTGTAGATCAAAGTGTGGTAAATCTAGGGTGTGTGAAATTGTGACCAGCTGCCCCTAGTTAGGATGTGAATCCTATTGTTGGGGCATATCTTCAGTAGTTGTTTCTATTAATGACACTTCTGGAGTGTCCTATGTTGTTTCCTCTACCTCTTGAACAATAGCTTGTGTTAATAAAGGAACATGAGTGTCTTATGGTGTGTCAAAGCTAGGTACATATCTTTCTCCTTGATATTTGAGATACTATGTACCAATATGCAATAATATCTCATAGGTCCATTGTTCTAGTTCTATTTCTTCTGCTTCATCACTTCCTTCATCAAAGATTGGACCATCTCTTGAAGTAGGTTTTTCAGATATATTATTGAAACCTAGTCCTGTTTTATCTTTGGTATTTCTAAATTCCATGTGTATAGGTTCAAAAAGTCCCTTTCCTTTGTCTCTTAAAGGTCCTTCTCCTTTATATCCCATTTGTTTTAGAAGATAATATCCTTTACCATACTTTTTTGGGGATATTTCTACATGCTTTACCTCATTTTCTTTTGGTTCTCCCTTGTAAAGCCAAGCCAAGACTGCTTGTTCTTCTCTGTCATCCTCTTGGGAGGTAGATTCTTTAACCATATCAGTTGCTTTGTGAATTTTTGGCTCTTTTGACGTAGTGGGTTTGAAAGATGGAGAAGGCTTTCCATAAGATCTTGGAGACACTAGAAGTTCTGTCAATGATGAGAGTCAAGTCTAGCTTGTATTCTCCCATGCTAGCTTCTTCAAGTTTTAAGGTCTTTCCAAAGATTTTGATAACCATGCCTTTAGTAGTTTTAGGTACCATTTCTTTTGGAACTTCCTTGTTATGAGGGACCATAATATCTGCTTTGACATTGTTGCAAGTATAACTCGCATCTGTAGGAACTGTTATTTCCACCCCATTATGTGGGAATTTGATACATTGGTGGTAAGTAGATGGTACTGCTTGCATTTCATGGATCCAAGGTCTCCCTAATAGTATGTTGTAAGCCAAGTATAGATCTAGAACTTGACATATCACATTTCTTTCAACTTGTCCTATTCTAATTGGTAGAATAATGAGGCCTTTAGAGGATCTTTCTTCCTCATCATGAGCTTTGATAGTGATATTACTTCTTGAATGAATGGTTTGTTCATAGAGACCCAACTTCCTGATTAGATTGATAGTACAAATTTTCAACCCTATGCCTCCATATATCAATACACGTCTAACATGAGATTTGTGAATTAGGACCTCAATGTGAAGGGGTTGCTTATGTAGATGCATCAATGATTTATCGTCTTCTTCTGAAAAAAGAGAGATAGTGTGCTACTGATATATGATTAACCATTGCTTGGAATTTGTCTACATCAATGTCCTTTGATACATTTTCTGAATGTAGGGCTTGTTCAATAATTTCTCTATGCATTGAGGATATTTTAAGTAAATCAAATATAGAAATTTGAGCAGAGATTCATTGTAATTGATCCACCAAGTTGTAGTTCACCGTAGGAATGGTAACTGTTTGTCTTACAACCACTAGTTTGGGAATAGTGACAATAGACACCTTGGAAGTTATTGCTGGTTTTGATGGGGAATTAGGTCCTTTGATTGTGACTTGTGCTTGACTTTGGGTCACTGCATTTGATTAGGAAGATGTGTCTTTAACACCTTTGATAGTGATCACATTAATTGATTCATATTTAATGTCTAACATGTTTATCACATTATCATTATTGGAGTAGGTGTAGTTTACTTAACTTCTTTTTCCTTTAGAGGTTTCTTCTTTGTCGTAGTTAGGGAAGGGTTTGTTGAATGTCGTATGGTCTTCATTAGTGGTGTGTCCATCCACTTTAATCTTGTCTCCTTCAATAAGGTCTTGAATAGCATGTTTGAGTTTAAGAAAATTATTAGTCTTATGTCCCTTGTTTTTGTGGAAGACACAATAAGAATTATCATCCCACCATTGTGGTTTGACTTCTGGTTCCCATGGTTTTGAATGTGGGACTGTAAGAACTTTTTTGTCCAAGAGTGTTTTCAAAATAGTTTCAAGAGGTTCGCCCAAAGGAGTGAATGTTCATTGAGGCTTAGAAGTCCATGGTCGACTCTTGTTATTCTCACTTTTTTTTTTAGGTATTGTGGTTGTTACCTTGGCATCTTTACTTTCTTGCATGCTATTCGTTAGATTGAACATTGTTGGTTTAGGATTAGCATTAAATGCATCTACCACTCCATCGTTATTTTTCCACCATTTAGGATTTTTGTTGGAGTTGGTAGATTTTTTATCACTTTGGAGAGTGACTTCTCCTTTCTTAACCATTACCTCTTCAATACGGATGGTATTCTTGACCATCCTATCAAAACTGGGTGAATCCTGCATTTATAATGCATAGTTTAATTCAGGTATCAAGTTATTAATAAAGATTTCCATCTTCTCTGATTTAGGAATAGCTCTTGAATACCTTGCAACCACATTTGTAAAAAGTGTGTAAAGGATTCACCGGTTCATTATTTTTTGTTACACAAGTCCATCATGGTTACGTCATGCTGTATATTGTAGGAGTAATGTTGGATAAACTATTGAATCAACTCCTCAAAATATTTTACCTTAGGTGTGAGTTTGGAGAACCACTCCATAGCATTTCTACCTAGACTTCCTGGAAATAGCCCCATTAGGTATGTATGCTTGTGCATGTACTCTATTCTTAGAGCACAAAACTCTCTCAAATGGTCATGTGGATCAGTCTCTCCCATGTATTTGTCATATTTTGGCCTTGCCATGTTTGAGGAAATGGAACCATATTGATACTCTTGTTAAAAGGAAATAGACAAATGGAATCAAAAGAGTATTTTGTCTTGGGTTTAGCCTTCTCTTGTTTGAGAGTTGAAAGTTCTTCTTGCATCAAGGTCATTTGTTTCATGAGAATAGAGATAGGGGTTGATATATCTTTTTCCTTTAATTTTTCAACATCATAATCTTTAGGTAATTTTACTCCAATGGATGCTAGATGGAGAAATTATTTCTCTTTGTCTTCACCAATTATCTTTTCCAATGTTCTTTGGAATTTCCTACTTTGTTTGAGTCTATTGTATTCTTCTTCAGGAATGTCTTCATCACTTTCTGATTCAAAAAAAGGGTGTGTGATGTTGGCATCTTCCTCATTATTGGTAGTATCTTGATCTCGCTGATTTTTTTCATGGTTTTATTCTTCAAAGGTGTTATCCCATTCATTCCTATCAGCATCCATTGCTGGTGAGTCTGTGTCAAATAGAGGATTGCAAGATGTCTCTCCCTTTTGAAAATGTAGCAATCTAGGAGGCACTTCTGATTCGTTAGCAAAATACTTGTTGCGTCTTGTGTTAACCATGAAGTTGTTTCTCAACTATGTCCAAAATTTTCCAAATAGTGTCAAGTGAAGTCTTGAATCATTCAAGTAAGTGTGTCCAATTTGTGAAAGTTTTTTTGTGTTTGGTGAAAGTGGATGACTCCAGTGTCAAAGGGTTAGAATGCCCTGATAGTGAGTTGGGAATCAAGTTGTTTTTGAAAGTGAATAGACCACACATTTTTGAGACAGATTGTAAGAGTTCAAAATGACATGCAAGGTAGACCTGAAAAAGTTTTGAAACAACAATAGAGAGACTGGAAAAAGAAACAAGGTCAGACTAAGGACCCAAAAGGGTACCCAAATAAATTGGTTTTCTCTGAGAAATAATTGTGCAAGTGACTACTGTCCCATATGCGACACTTTGAATACAAGCTTTTGCAAAACTAGATGCGAGCCTAAGTATCCTGGATGTGACCTTTCTCCCTAAAAGTGATATAGGATTGACCAGATGTGAGCTTGCACACTGCATGCAAGTTTACACAACTAGATGCGATCTAGGATTGACCAAAAAATGATGCTGAGGTTCTTTCAATTTTTCGTTTGATTTGTTTTGAAGTTTGTGCAAATTTGTCTGATAATTGATTATTTTTGAGTCTTTCCAGTGAGTGAAAGATACATTATGCAGCCAATAAGAGTGAATTTTGTTTCTTGTTTGAATGATTTATCTTGTTAATGAGATTTCAAATACATCAAACAATTTTGCATTATTAGGGGTGAACAGACACATCCTTACTCCCTATTTTCTAAGTAGAAGATGAAAGTCCTTGCTCGTAGACTTAGGTACACACTCAAATGCTAATCAAAATATGACCATCACCAAGCATGCAATGGATCCAGTCATGATGCCATATTAGCCAACTCCAAATGCAAGTGAGGGAACTAAATGACGAGTATCTTGGGGCAATTACTTTTTTCCCTGCACAAAGATTATCACCCTTTTGGGGATGAATCGAGTAGTTTGACTACAAAGTTTGTTGCTTATGATGGGGCAATCCATTCAAAACTGTCTCTCATATAATTACAAAAGGAAAAATTGAGGCGTATAGCCGTATGAGTACTCAAATATGTGTAGCCTCGCAAGCAAGATTCAAGCGGCTCTGCTCTACACATACCCGAGCATGTTCAAGGAATGATGTCAAAATTCCAAGAACAAAACTGATTCCGTCTTCCAAGGCTTTGGCCTACAAGGAAGCAATTATTTATAGTGAGTTGGAAGGGTTGGCGTAAAACCTATCCTCACTTGGGTCATTCCCGGGAGATTTTTCCCTCAACTGGCAAACCCTCTAATGTTTAATAAGCATACAAAGGATTGGCGAGCTTAGGATTTCAAGATTTTTGATTCTTTGAAAGAAGAAGAGCATACTCTCCTAGTCCATGTCATTTTCTCCCAAAATACTTCAATCACTTGTTCATTCCCTCAAGAAATTTTAAGCTTGATTTAAATATTCCTAATGTATTGAAAACACAAGTACTTTTGAAAGCAAAGTTTGTTTGTTCAATTTCCCCAAATTTAGGTGATTTTCTTGTTCAATTTCTGTCCAAATTTAGATGATGAGTTATTCTTTTTCCCACAATATTTAGTGCTTTGTGTTGTTCAATTACTTATCCAAAGGGAAATTTAAACTATGAATCTTGTTCAATTAATCCCACAAATTTTAAATGATTTGCTTGTCCAATTACTTTGCCAAAAATGAATTAAATGATGAGTTTGTTAGCTTTGTTCATTTACCCCAAATTCCTCTCAAATCTTAAATCAACTTTTGAGGTTCTTATTTTCCTTGAAGGAAAATAGAATAATCCCCTGGTTGATTTATTAAGTGATTAGAAAATTTCTTTAGTTTGAAAGCATAAAAAAATAGAAGTCAAGATGGGGGATCGGCCACCTGCAAACCACAAGTTAATGGTTCCTTTCCAACTTTTCTAGAAAAAGAGTCTCCGATAATGATCTGCAAACAAGAATTATGTTGTTTAAAGGACAAAGATAGAAAACATAAAAGATTAATGGTTAGACTTCTCAAATTGTAAATACAAAAACTAGATTCAATCCTGGATGCCATGAATACGATATTTTTTACCAGATGCGTTCCAATACACCAAAAGTGATACAATGTTCACCAAATGTGAGCCTTTACCAAAAGCGATGTAGGATTTCCAAGATGCGATCCTAGATTCTGCGATGCAATCCCGTATCTTGGATGCGAGCCTTTTTGACCAAAAAAGACTCTATTCCAAAAACTTGGGAAGACAAATTAGTAGAAAATGAATTGAAAATGAGGTAAAATGTAAGATTTTGCCCCACAGTGGGCGCCAGAAATGTGTGTTATTTTTTAGTTCCTGTAGCTACAACACAACACTTCAATAAGTCATTGTATTAGTGACAAACAAGGGTTAGCAAGCATATCAATCACTAAAATTGACCTATTGCTTCCTATCTATGGAGGAGTATGAAAAATGCCATAATAGCCCTCAGATTATGCATTCAACAATGACATATACAACTTAGAATGAAAGATTCAAATGAAACTAATTTATATGCTCAAGAAATATGTATTCTAAGCTCTAAAAATGAAGATTATAACAATGCATGATATGAAAGCTAATAATACAATATAAGTATCTAATACTATGAACAACATAAAAATGCTCTCAACAATCCAAAATTAAGGGCCCATTGAGCTTAAAACTCATTCTATTTATAGAATAATTTAGGAGTGAGAGGAGAGATAAGGCCATTAAATGCATGTGTAAGAGCTTTAATGAGGGATAGCATTTATGAGGCATGGTGAGGGTTTATGAATTAATGATGCACTTATGAGAGCATTAATAAGGCATGGTGAGGGTGTAAGTCCAAGCTTGAGAAGGTGGACTTTGGAAGAAGGGGAGCTTGAGAATGTGGACTTTTGGAATGACTGGAATTCCTAATCAAGAGTTTAGGAATGTGAAATCTTTAGGAAGTAGGTTAAGATAGGATTAATATTAGAATTAGGATTAGCATGGGTGAAGAGGTTGGGATTAGTTCGAACCTAGGGTTAAGGTAGTTGAGATAGGTTAGGTTAGGGGTTAAAGGGAATATTAATGAATTGAATTATATAAATAATTTATTCAATAATAGGGGAAATTAATTATATAAGCTTGTGGTGGATTTTGATAATTAATCAGGACTATAGCCAATTAATTAGATTAATTAGGCTAGGGGTTTGGCTTTTTGCAAGTGATGAGGTGTAATTAGGATTTCATTTAATTCCTTTTTAATTAATTACCTTAGCCGTGTTTTTGATTTGTTTTAATAGAATAGAATAGAATTGATTTGATTGGCTAAGGAAATTAATGTAATTTAGTGATTAAATCACTTAGATGATTAAATTTTTATTTGAATGAATTATGCCAGTAATTTGAAAAATCATTTTGACATAATTGGGGGTATGATCACACTTAGGGAAAATAGGGTTTTATGGTTAGAGAAGACAAAATTTGGGTGGTTACAGGTAGACTCTAACAAGTCTTTTGGTACTTCTAACAAGGTACTAATCACTTTTAATAGGGTGAGCCCTTGACAGGGTATTGTATTTCCTAACAGGGCAAACATTTTTACTGCAGTGATGTGGTTTGTGGGTGTCATCCCCACTATGATTTTTTACCTCTAACAAGGGTTTCCATGTGAAAAATATATGTGTCATATGTGATGCTTGGTGTTATTTACTTCTATTTAATATTATCAGTTACTTGTTTCATTATTTGGAAGTTGCATATTAGCGTTGTTAGATTGATGGTGAAATTTGTGAAGTACTTGTTTTCACTGATTCACCCCCCTCTCAGTGCTTCTGCATACTAAAAATTGGTATCACAGTGTTGGTCCTCTTGATATTAAGCTTAAACCTTTGAGGAAAATATCCCTAAAATCCAACATGGAAAGATACAAGTATGAGAGGTAGCTTGAGGATGCAAATAAAGTTATCAATGAACATAAAGAAAGGCCGAGGAAATCCCTTGCAAAAAGAAGAGAAGTCGCAAATCAATAGAGTGAAAGTAAATATCATATTAAAAAAATATCTCAAGGAAGTGCGTTTGAAGAATTTGATGAAGTAATTGCAAATCTGATGGATAAAAACAATGGACTTCAAGAAGAAAGGGCAAATCTGAAAAGAGAGCTTGAAAGTCAGTCTGCCAGGATGTGTGAAGATA
Organism: Thuja plicata; assembly: GCA_018584345.1. Classification (NCBI taxonomy): domain Eukaryota; kingdom Viridiplantae; phylum Streptophyta; class Pinopsida; order Cupressales; family Cupressaceae; genus Thuja; species Thuja plicata. The sequence continues at coordinate 1,091,038 of MU226817.1, forward strand.
TTGAAGGAAAAAGAACTACTAAGGATGCTAAGAAAATTGTTGAAGATTCCCTAAAAGAAAAAGATGAATAACTTGACAAAATAAGACAAGATTATGCTTTATATCAAAGTGAAACTCATGTAACTATTGAAGAGAACCTACAAATTATAAGTGAGAATGAAATATTGGAGAATAAAATGAGGTGCTGAAGAAAGAGAATGATAAGATGAAAGAAGAGATTAAAGCTGTAAATGATCTGATGGATAAATTCAATAAGAGTTCTGCTAAATTGGAAGAGCAACTATCTAGTCAGAGGAGGAATGGTGGAAACAAGGTCTAGTTTTTTCAAACTTTAAAGATGGTGAATCATCTGGCACTAAGAACATCAATGCATGAGAAAAATAACCACCCAAGGTGAACAACAACACTGGTAAGAGAAGGTATAAACCAATATGTTTTAATTATCACAAGGAAGATCATATTGCTAATGTGTGTTGGTTTAAACCTATTGGTCCTAATGTTAGACCTAGAGGTCCTACTGCTAGATCTAATGCATTCCAAGGAACTTTTTATTATTGCAATAAGTTTGGACATAGAGATAATGAGTGCAGGGAAAGAAACAAAAGTCAGTGGTCATATGATTACAAAAGACATAAACCTTATAATCAGGGTAATCGCTTAGATGTTACATGTTCTATTTTCCATAACGATGGACATATGGTTGTGAATTGCAGATTAAGGTCAGCTAAAGGCAATGCTAGACCTTGGAAATAAACAAGTATGGATTGCTATATCTGTAGTAGAGTTGGTCATCTTGTTGGATCATGTAGAGAAAGAAAGAATACCAGAGGTCAACCAGTGAAAAAAATGCAAATAATAAAGGTAAGAAAATTGTTGATGTTGAGGAAGTTAGAAGTGAAATGAAGAAGACATGGGTGAAGAAAGGTGAATTAAAATATGCTAAGTTAACTGAGAACTCCATAGATTCAGGAAATGTGGAGAATCCACCAGTAAACTAAGTCTGCTTTGACTTAGGGGGAGCACTAAAAGGAAGAATACTAAACAAACCATATAAGTGATTGAGCGGTAAGACTCATTTGCATATTGAGATGCCTATTTGTCTTTTAATGATGTAAGTAAAGATAAAGTGATATATTTGGTTTTGTCTGTGCATATAACGAATATTATGTTTTAACCATTGATAGATGAAAATCACTATTCGACCATTATGAATAATAATGAATACATTCTTAAAGTTATAAAGGTGGGAAAGTAAACTCATTTGTTACTTGAAATTATAACAAGTTTTACTGAAGAGAATTTGTGTACATTCCAAAGTGATTGAGAATTTCATGTTAGTGAATCGAGATTTCAAGCAGTTAATTATATCGGTTGTCAAAGAACATTAATCGGTGAAATTGAAGGTTTTTGCTTGTTGTGTGAAGATTCTACAAGAGTTTTATTGCATTGAGTAGGTTTTTGACATTATGGATACTCTAGTAATGATCGACATTGTTGATGAGCCAAGACCTGTATTCAAGTTACACCCTTTGAAGGAAAATGAGAATAATCCTATGGGTGCCCTATTATTGATACCCTATGGTGTATTGATAACAAAATACATTTGTTCATTCATATAATGTAAGATGGAAGAACTTGGAACTGATGAAATATACAATGACTTTATTGAATTGAGCAATGTTGAAAAGTTGAAGGACAAGCATATGCATTTGATGCACAAAGGTTTTACCTATGCAGCAAAGATACCTGATGATTTCCATCTAGATTGGGTTATATATGTGTTGAAAAGAGTCCATGCTCAATTTATTTGGTTGGATAGACCTTACAAGATCACAAAGGAATTAATCAATCATGTTACTAGGTTCTATGTAGCCAGTGAGGCACCAACTCTACGACCTATTGATGCAAATATGGTTACTCTCTTGACAAATTTAAACAAGATCATCGAGCTATGACTATTAAAGATATTGAAGACCAAGAAATGAGTTTTGATTCAATGGTGGTAGGTTACAGAGTATATCAGTCTAGTTGGTTGAATAATGTACTTGGTGGAGCAATTTATGTTGCATACAAAATGGTGAAAGAAGACACAAAATATGACTTATATGAGATGTTGAGGAACCAATTCTTCGTTAACATAGAGAAGATCAAGAAAGACAAGAAGAAGTCATTCAAAAAATCCTGATATGTATGTTCTTCTACTTGTAGAATCAATTTCTTGGAATAGGTCCTATTAAATGGTTAGAGGATAAATCAGTAGTAATGCAGATTAAGAAATGTATCAGGACATCAGGAGACAATTTTAATACTGACATGTGGGGATAATTTAAATATTTTCAAGGAAAAATGCACTTAAGAGAGATAATCCCAACCGGTATAGTTGAAAAGTATAAGAATGATATTTGTTTTCTAGTAGATCCAAATACATGTATGTTGCAAGAAGTTCAACATAGAACATCTTGGGTACCAGATATGGAATATGAGGTAGATGGTAACTTAGTTACTTTAAATGCTGATGTACTATTATAAAAAACTATTGATACTTCTACACTTAGGTTCTGAACATATGATGAGTCATCATTGAAAATTCATAGTGAACTGGGCATCGATAATCTAATGGAGAGTAAGGAAACAAGTTGACAACTTAGCCAAAATGAGTGGTATAACCTAAGAAATGATGAATAAACTTAGGAATAAAATGGGGATTGAGGAAGAAGACACATCTGTTGTTGTAGAAGGTGAGAAATATGAGATGGAAGTTAAAGAGATAACACCTTTGAGAGTCACTCATAGCTCTACATGTAAACAAAATTAATCCAATACAAATCTTATTATGTCTGAACCACTAAAGGAGTCACCTGTGACTATTCAATAAACTTATAGAAGGAAGAAAATGAAGACATATGGATATAAAGAGTCAAAGGACAAGAAGGAGAGTAAGGATAAGGCTGAAGAAGGAGAAGTTGAAATTGAGTCTGAGAATGAACAAAAGGAACTAAGAGGTAGTGGAAAGAAGTCCACTATAGTAGGCAATCCTACTGTGAAATCTGTTAAGATTGATGATGCTATTACAGATGACAACATAGTTCAAGATGTAAAGGAATATGGAAGGATGACAAATGTAATGAAGTTATTCAATACATTTGATAGTGAAGATGAATAGAAGATAAAGGATTCAATTGTAGAGAGTCTGCATACATTTTTCAAAGCACCAAGTGATTTATACAGGGAAATACCTAAGGAATTGTATAATACAGTAGAGAAATGATGGAGAGAAGCTTTGAAGGTTGATAGAATAGTGATAGAAAAAGAACTTACACTTTTGCAACCTGAATTGACAACTGAAGATGTGAAGATAATGGTTGAAGTGACAAGGAGAGAATTCACAATAAGGAATAGAGTCTCAAAGATTCTTATTGGAGAAATACAATTGGTGAGAGATGAGATAGTGGAAACATAGAAAAATTTAGTGAAACCTGAGACTACAAGTAAGGAAAATTGGTAGAAGGGAAGGAAAAAGATCAAGAGTCTACAACTGAAGAAATCATATATGTCATTTATAATGTTATCTTTGATATCCATAAGTAGATTTAGATCATTGATTCACAACCAAAAGTTGATGCACCCAGAGAACAAATAACAAAGAAAGATGCAGAAGAGGAGTTGATAGAACAGAAAGGTGAAGAACTAAAAGTTGATGAATATGTACTATCAGTGAAGAGGAAATTAGTCTTAACCAATGAATCTAGCACAAAGAAGAAGATAAAAACAAAGAATTCTACTAGTTCTAAGGAAGAGGATGAAGGAGAACCAGAAGATGAATAAATCCAAGCAACTATTGACATAACTAAGATGAGTCTTAAGGAGCTGATGAAGATATCTGAGAAACTTAAGGAGAAAGAAAAAAGGGATAGATTGAAGGGGAAGAAGAAGTAGGTCATAGTACTGAAAAGTTATAGGAACATCATTAGTAATCTAGTACCTGATGTGGAATATAACAAACAAGATAAACCTATTGATCAACTTGGTATATTGGTCAAAGACATTTCTAATCAAGTACCTGACTTGGAAAATGCACCAATGAAGTTGGAAATGAAAGAGTATGAGAAGCTAAAAGTTGACAAGTTGAAAGAGACTATTTCAGTGGATTAAGAATCAATTGTAGTTCTAGTGAACAAAGTGAAGGAAATCCTATAGGAAGTGGGATAGTTACTTGTAAAAGTGTCCAAGTTTACATCTTTTACAAAAGACCTGGAGAAGAAGAGAGATGAATCTCAAAAGGAGCTTAATGTTTTGGTTGAAAAGTTTGATGCCTTAACAAGTCAAGCATCAGAATATAGTGCTAAGGTCAAAATTATTGTTAGAGTAATAAGATGTTTCACTTATTAATTAAATCATTTTGATTTAATTCTTTAGTCACTTGTTATCTCTAGTTTACTTAAGCTAAACTTTAGGCATATAATAATTAATTTTATTATTAATTATTATCATGCAACCTAGGTTTTCCCTTTTCAAGTTTTAATCACCTTTATAAGGTTTGATCTTATTGTACTTTAGTTATTCACTCTCTGAATGAATATTTCATCTTTGAGGACATTCTTTGTTGTGTCTCCATTCTTTGCTTTTGTAACTGGTTTTTTCCATGTAGTGGATCTTGGTGATAGAATTCTATGAATTCTAATATGGTATCAGAGCCTTATTGGTGCAGCCCGTTCTTGAGTTATTGAAGAATTCTTTGGAGCTTTGAGGGTTTCAAGCTTACAAGTTTCCTTGTGTGAATCTGGAGGGGACCTATTTTTCGGAGCACTTTGGGCACAAACCGACCTCACAGTTGCGTCCAGAAGGCCCAAAACCCCTATTTTTATATAAGGCATGTCCAATTTGGACACAATTGAAATCTAAGGCAAATGTTTTTTCTTGTACGACCCTTTTCTGGGCACACATACCAAGCCAATTAATTTTTTTTGTTTAAAAAAAAGTGCAACAATTTTTTTCAGATTAAAAAAATAATAATAATAATAAAAAAATCCCACTTGTTTTTTTGGGGTTTTAAAAAAAATATTTTTAAAACTTTTTTTGTGGGGGGTTCATACCACACACACCTGAATGTAGGTAGGTGGTGGAGCCTCCCCCTCACACGACAACCGTGCGTAGGCCCCAAGGTCATGCACAAGTGCATTGCCCATGCTACACCCAAGGCGCGTACAACAAGGCTTCAACCTTTTTTAAAAAATAAAATTTTGTTAATATTTATTTTTATAAAAAAACATATTTCATTATTTTATTGCCTCCTCCGCCTAGTCAACATGCAAGGTCGACACGTCAACATTCGCTGATGTGATCGCATAGTCAACCCAGATTAATCTGCCAATTTTGGCCGAAATATTGGCAGCCTCACCATATTTAGTGGCATCTCCAGATTTAGCAGATCTTCACTAGATTTAGCCGAGATTTCTTGGGACTCTTCTTGTTTTGGAGCACTCATTTTTTTGCCTACAACTTGAGAAAATAGAGGCCTTTTTTTGAATGATATATCATCAGAAAGCTCTTTCCAAGGTGGAGAATTTTTTGCAGGTTTGATTTTCAGGTTTTGTTGTTTAATTTCTTATTTTGCCAATCAAAGTGAGGGCTTCTTTTTTTGCATTCCTGGGCCTCCAAAATGTTCATATAGACTCCATTTTTTTCTCACGAACAGGCCTTGGAAAGATCTTGATGAGATCTCTTTAGATCTGAGATTATTTTTTTGAAGAGTTTGTCCAAGTATTTTCCCATTTAATCTGAAACATTTCTTGCATTGTATCTCCTTCTAGCCTTTCAGTTCGTATTGGGGTTTGGTATTTATCTTTGTGTGGGGATGTTTTTTTCTAGCTTTCTATCATTTATCTTAGAAATTCTAGAACACTCAAAGAAACAAAATAAAAACCCTTATGTATCTTTTGTCTAGTTATAAAAGACAACTAATAATTAAATAGACAAAGCAGTGCACCAATGGAAGATTCAACATCAGTTGAGCTTCTCACTCCACATAATTTCCATTTATGGAAATCTCGTATGACTCAGATTCTCAGGTCACGAGGGTTATGGTCTTGTTTGGACACCATTCAACAAGTATTGACTCATCCTTACGAGATCATGCAACATAGGAACAAGATGGATGATTCCATGGGTGTGCTTTCTCTGCATGTTTCAAATAGTTTATTCTTTCATCTTGATGGTTTTGATACCCCTCTTGATATATGGGAGAAGTTTCAAACTCTATTTGGCACAGTCAATGAGTTCAGGGCACTTCAGATTGAGGCAGAATTGACAACTTTGGGTCCTGAGTCATTTTTTCTATTCAGGATTTCTTGACAAAATTTAAATCTATTAGGTCTATCTTACAGGGTTGTGGAAATAATAAGACATATTTAGAGTGTATTTACCTGATTCTTTCTAAGCTTCGTGGTCCCTTTCATATATTTTCTTCTACCTTCAATTCTACCATGGATGCTTTGGGTTTGCGATTTACCATGCCTACATTTGATGTGTTCTATGATCGTTTGACTTGTGAGAAAGAAAAGCTATCTCAGATTGATCCTCTCATAGGATCACAAAACCATACATTGGTAGCTCACACATCTTTAGGGAAGCAGGAGTAGAAACATAAGTCATAGACCATAGATTCTAGGAAGGATTCTAGTTCTTAGCACTCCTTTGGAACACCTTCTCCTAAGGGGGAAAATTCAAAGACTGAAAAAACTAAGTGTGCTTATTGTAAAAATCCCAGTCATGATGAGTCTCATTATTATGAGAAGAAGATAGATGGATATGCAAACAAATTTCTGATTTAACAACTCTTCTTAAGAAGAGAAACATTGATATTCCTTCTTCTTCTACTTCTCATGGGTCTTCTTCTTCATCATCATTCCAGACAGATGGACATGACATAGGAAAGGGTCATGCATTATGTGCAACTTCTATTCCACACACTTCTAGATGGATACTAGATTCAGGTGCTTCACACCATATGACATCTTCTTAGGATTTATTCTCTTCTTTTGAGTCTTCTCCTACCCCACACATTTTGGTGGGGAATAACATTGTTATGACTGTATGTGGGAAAGGTTCTATTGAAATTTATGATGGTGCATTCCATGATGTACTATGTGTTCCATCTTTGTCTTGTAACCTTATCTCTATCTATCAGATTACTCACAGTAGGACAAGGAAGACAATTGAGTTCACATGAGATTCAGTGCACATTAGAGATAGTGAGATAGGAAATATTGTTTCAACAGGGACATTTGATCATTCTTCATGCTTTTAATCTTTCTCTCATTTTGGTTCACCATCTCCACAATCGGATAATATCTCTCCTTTTTCACGAGAGCCTCTTGAGGTGAAGTTGGGTCACTTGAACTTATGTGTTGTTCCTGAGACCAGTTTTGTGACTTTTACACCTCCACCTCCTGTTGAGTTTACATATGTTCAACATGATTCCTCTTTAACATTACCTGACATCTTTTCTCCATGCATCGATCCACCTACTTTAGTTGGTGAGGACATATCAGAGGACATTCATCTCCTCTTAGATGATAGATTCAGCACATCTATTGGCCCACCTTCATTTGAGATTCCATTATAGAAGTCTCATGCGTTCTCTTTTGAGCATCAACTAGGCCTTCTAGTTTCACCTCACATTTAGGGGTTTCCTCTTCTTTGTCTATTGCCTTTGTTTCTTCCGCATTGGATCCACATTGGTCTAATCATCGACATAAGGGTTCTATCATTTTGGGGGCCTTTGGAGTCTCAATACTCTCTCATGGGGGGGTTGGTTGTTCTTATGGTTTTGAGAGAGTCTCTTGAGACATTGCTTCTATGCTCTTTTTTCCATATATTTTTGGAGAGGAGTATTTTCCTATTGGGTTTTCTCCTTTTCTCCAATTCACAGAGATTTCCTTGTACTTGGGTACCTAATCCGGCCATGTTGTCGGGACCTATTTCCTACTTTCAATTGTTGTTTCTAGGTTTTAGCTACTCCCTAAATTTATCTTAAGGGGGGTGTTAGAGTAATAAGATATTTCACTTATTAATTAAATTATTTTGATTTAATTCTTAAGTCACTTATTATCTCTAGTTTACTTAAGCTAAAATTTAGACATACAATAATTAATTTCATTATTAATTATTGTCATGCAACCTAGGTTTTCCCTTCTTAGGGTTTTTATCACCTTTATAAGGTTTGATCTTATTTTACTTTATTTATTCCCTCTCTGAATGAATATTTTATCTTTTAGAACATTCTTTGTTGTGTCTCTATTCTTTTCTTTTGTGACAAGTTTTTTGCATGCAGTTGATCTGGCTATACAATTCTATGAATTTTAATAATTATTACTCACAACGTGAGGCTGTTGCAAGCTGAGAAAGATAAAATTATTATAACACTTATGGAGATACAGACCTATTTGGCTCCCATAGTAGATCTTATGTGCAACAACATGTAAGAGATGCATAAACCCCACTAAGTCTATGAGCGGTGAGTACTTTGAATGATATGGAGGGGTTATCATCGGTAATGCATGGACAAATTATATTTATGGAGTGCTTACAAGAGTCATAAGAAATGTCATTAGAGACAACAAAGACAAACTTTAAGGATGTATTTGACAGAATGTAATTCTGGTATGTATTTGTGATCCTTTGTCATTGTTGACAAAAAGGGGGAGAATGAGTAGAGTAAGAGAGAGAATGAATATAGTAAGGGGGATTATTAGTGCAAATAAATGCTTAGGTGGAATTGAGAAGGATTGTGATACTAAGGAGGAGTTATACATGGCAAAGTTTTTTGAGTTTTTACAGTGGTTTTGCCATCAATGCCAAAGGGGGAGATTGTTGGCATTATGGTAATTTTGGATTGATTGAGGGAGATTGTTGGCATAATTAGTTGTCATTGATGGAATCTTTACCAGTTAACATGACTGGAGTAACTAGTAAGACTAGTACATGATTGGTAAAGGAAGACACAATTAAGTGTGTTGACCGGTGTACAGGAAGAGTTTAGGAAGAATAGTTTCAGTCAAAAAATTTGGTAACGGTCGAGTTGCGGTGACAATTAGACATTGTGATCTTAGAGGAGACATTTATATGGTTAGAGGAATCCATGATTCCAATCGCAATAGTTAATTCTATGATTTGAGTGAATTATTTTTTTGATGAGGAAGACAGTGTACTTATTGGGTCATCGATCAGAGTTTCATGTTAAATCAGTTAAGGTGGTGGATCTGAGGTCGGCTATTGGTCATGAACATGGATATTAAATTCGAGGCTGATTTCTTAGGTATGTTTTATGTTGATTTTAAGGTGGGTTGTCAATATTTTGTGTCGACTTTTATGAAAGGTTTTTAAGTCTCAAGCCACTAAAAAATAACACTATATAAGGAGATCTAAATCTTTTGATTTATGGTTGCAATCATATTTTCAAGTGGAGAGATCCTAGATTGAAGAAGTAGAGATCAGTTCAATGTCAAAAATAAAAAGACTAGAGTGGATCTAATAGGCAAGCAGTTCCATTCTATAAATCAGTATTTCTATTGTTCCCTAACAATTGTAGCAGGCTAAATCCCTTAACATGGTAGATCCTAACATATATTTATTGTAAATAATTAACAAGGTAACTTATTAACTGGAGATTGAAATCATCTATCAAGGTAGTCTCTAACAAGTCTTTTGGTACTTATAACAAGGTACTAATCACTTTTAACAGGGTGAACCCTTGTCAGGGTATTGTAGCTCCTAACAGGGAAAACATTTTTACTACTGTGAAGTGATTTGTGGGTGTCATCCCCACCGTGGTTTTTAACCTCTAACAAGGGTTTCCACATGAAAAATCTGTGTCGTGTGTGATGCTTATGAGGATGCTTGATGTTATTTACTTATTTTTGACATTATCAGTTGCATATTTCATTATTCAGAAGTTGTTGATTAACTTTGTTAGATTGGTGGTGAAAATTGTGAAGTACTTGCCTGCACTGATTTTCCCCCCTCTTAGTGCTTTGGCATACTAACAATGATTTCTTAGAAGATTTGGGATAAGCAGTAAATTGTTTGTAAACAACACATGTTGATATGAGTCATATGCTTAATAGATTACATATAGAGAACTTGGAACTTGTGATATTGAATAGTGCTAGATATGGAATAAAAATGCTAAATAATGAGATGTTTGATCTTTTCTCAATCTTATCATGCATTAATGAATATTGAATTTTTCATGATGCATATTGCATGACTTGAGAATTATTAATTTCACAAATAAATGTATGATTGTGTTTTTCATCACTAGGTTTTCTATGTGTTTGAGATGGAAACAGACTCTTTAAAATTATAGTCAAGGAACCTTTCTTCTATTTTTTTTATTTAGGATATATGTTTCTTGTGTGTTCATTTTTGGTTATATTAGTATCTGGATGTATCTTGTTGCAAAAAATGTATTAATCTTTTCAGTTTCACATTGTTAGACTTCCTCGTGCTAGGTTAGACCTGTATCTTTTGTGTCATGAAAGATTCTAGGGAAGTATAACTACTTTGTGGTAGGGTGGAAATACACTCGCTTAATGTTCTTGTCTTCAATATGCTTGAGTGATGCAATTTTCAGGAGTTCTTGTCAGGATGGTTTTCATGTTTGGTACATTATATTCTCATTATATTTGACCATGTGGTCCATTGTAAAGGTATATATTCATTTATTTTTAGCCTTTTTATTGACTAATGTACTTTGTCTTAAGTTGAAATATAATATCGTGACTCTGGATTTGTATATTTGAACACATGGCAATAATTTATGTTGAAGTATGCGTAATTTTTGAAATTTATGTGATTATGTGAATTTTGGGTAAATTAAATGAATTTTCATTATTTGTATACCTATGGTGGTCCTTATAAGGAATCTTTTTGATGGTGTATGAGGGTTCATTAAACCTTCTACATCCAAAATTTCCTCAGATTTTGGTGGAGATGGATGTGATTAAAGAGATCTCAGAAGAATTTTTGATTAAAAATTGGAAAGGATGCTAGATGCAACCCTTAGACTATGAGGGGATGCCCTTTATATGTAGAACATGTTTCCAATCAAGGCACGTTGCTTCTCAATGTGCTAAACACAATGAATAAAACAACTTGGTGGAAAGAAGTGCCCAACCTCCATTACTCAGTGGAGAAAAAGAACACGAGTAAAAAAGAATCACTCTTAGGCTCTTAGTAGGGAGGATCCACAAAATTCAACTAGGATTTTGGGGAAGGTTTGATTTCTAAGTCCCAGTTTAAATATAAAATAACAAGAACCAATTACTGATAAAAAAAATTATTTAAAAAAGAAATGCATGAGAAATTTTAAGTAAATATGAAATAAATCTGTCATGCGCAATAAATTTACCTAGACAATCTTTTTAAGTTAGAAAATATACAATGGTTACTTTCAATATTGCATAAAAAATCAACCAACTCAACCATTGACAATACAATAATAATAAAAAATCTTGCACAATCTTGTGTAACCTTTTGTTAGAAACATAAAGTAAAATGGAAAAGAGAAGGAAAGAATCCAAGAGAGTATGCAATGGAAGAGATTTACCAAATACTAAGAGAGAGAGATATATATTTTCTTTCAATAGATCAACCATCAAGATCACCACAATGCTCCAAGAACCAAGACAAGAACACAAGGATTTGAAAGGGGGAAAAGCAAGAAAAAACCCCTTGTGAATAATATGAATATGGCTCAAAGCCTAAAGAATGAGAGCAATAAGCTCAATACAATATTGAGAGAATGAGAATGAGAGAGGAGAGAAGAAATCCAACTTAGAACCTCTATGATAACCCTAGAACACTAATAAGTGTGTGAGAGCCATCTCTTAAGTAGAGATGAGTGGAGGAGTTTGCATGCAACTCCTATATTCTATGTGTGCCACATTCACATTTGGTGTGTGCCATGTGTAGGAATCCTCTTAAGGAGGAATATCTAATTTCCTTATTAAAGGAATTACAAATAATATGACATGTCCTTGGTATATATTTTAATTACATAGCTACCAAGAAAATATTTGTTAGAGTAATAGTCTATCAGGTTATTAATTAAATCATTATGATCTAATTGCTAACTCACCTATTCACTCTAGTTTTCTTTAGCTAATCTTAGGGTTTCCATTTTAGGGTTTTGTGATTCCTTTATAAGGATTCACCTCTTTTATTTGAAAAAGGAGAATGTATTGTATTCATTTTGTTGATAATAGAAGTTTATTCTTTCAACATGGATATCATGTCTCTGGCTTTTTGGCTGCCATAGCTTCTTCTCTCTTCTATCTTTGCTTCTACTTTGTGACAGGTTTGCATGTAGGTGTTCTTGGGATAATAAGGCATTTCCTATTTCTAACATGGTATCAGAGCCATCTTGCAGCTGGCTGTTTGTTTTTTGTTGAAGCAAGCGAGGGTTTGAAGTTCTCCAGTCTTTTCTGGTATTTTTATTGGTTCTAGGGGGTCTTTATTTTTTAGAGCACCTTGGACCGAAACTAACCTCATGGTTGTGTCTAAAAAGCCCAAAAACCCCAGAATCCATATAAAGCACATCTGATTTGGACACCGGAGCGTCTGGGAGAAATTTCTTGGCCTTCTAGGGCCGTACGGGCACGATTTTTGATGCCAAAATTCAAAAAAACATTTTTTAATTGTTTTTTTCACCGTGTGCAGTGTTTTTTTAGGTGCATCACCCACGCGCCGCCCGCGCGCTGCTCCTGGCCCCCGCGCCGCCCTTGCGGTCACCGCGTCGCCGTCGACCTCTGGCTCCTCCGGCACCGCCACCCTCCGTGGCCCCCACCTCCGGGCCGCTGCCCCGCTCCGCGGCCCCTGCCGCCCTTAGCAGCCCCCAGCCCCGCCGGCCTCGCTGCTCTACCTACCGGCCCCGCCCCGCTAGGTTCTGCCGCTCCGCCAGCTTTCCTCCACCTCTGCACCGCTCGGCCCTGGCTCCGCCACCCCCGCGCCGCCCGGGGGACTGTTTAGCCCCCGCGGGCCCTTTTGCTTATGCGACCGGTCATATGGTGACCGAGGGCTTTGGCCCAGCCCCTGGTGCGTGCCATGCACCTAGGGGGCCTATTTTTTTAAGCCCCAGGGGCTTAAACTTATTTTTTGAGACCTTTCTGACCCTCCAGGACTGTTTTCGCTCTATCTTGAGCATACGGGGGTCTTTTTCTGACTTCCATATACCGTCGGAAAGCTCTTTTCGAGAAATTTCTGATGATGGTAGTTGGGGTTTTGGGTTCTACTGTTTTGATAGTGTTTTTTTCTGTTGAAGTCTGATATTTGTTTTTGCCTTTTGGGAGCCATATCTTACTCATCCGAAATCCTTTTTTGGCAAACCAGATATCGTCAGAAAGATAGTTCAGTGAACTATTCAGTTGTAGGGGTATTTTTTCCAGATTCTACTCTAGGTTCTCTCTCCTCTAAGATTTGCAATTTTTGCACTCTGGCAGAGTACTTGGGTTTTACAGGTCTTGGGATCTCTTCTACTATACTTCTGGCTCACTCTTCTTTCTGACTTCTGAGCTTGTTTCTTCTCTTCTGTTGCATCTTTTTTTTGTAAACGCACTAAGATAAAGTGCCCACTTCTGCATTTCTGAGATCTTGTACACCTTGTGTGTTGTACTTGCACTCTGTGATAAAGTTCCATGGGGGGTTATGATGTTATGCCATTTTAGGCTCATCCACCTTTGTCAAGTGAGCGTACCTTCCATGACATTAGCCCATGTTATGTGTTAGTGACACCGCCCTTTATCCTATGCTTGTACTTTTGTTGCACTGTTGGTGTTCCTGGTTCTTCTTTCTGTAGATGTTTCTGGCATTGCATTTCAGTGTTCCTGTCACCTCTTCCTGTTCAGCATTATGGGGGGGTTCACCTGTTGGTTCTATTGCTTCCTCGTTTGATTGATCAGCTCTTTAGACATTGTTTTTTCTACCTGGTCATGCACTTCAGTGGGGGTTCCAACAGTTTCTTTTGACAGAGTTTACAACTTCATGCTTCAGAGATGCTTCCTGCTCATTCTTGTTCCTCTCTTTGGGACATTTCCCTAGATTGAAGGCTCAGTTTCCTTCATCTAGTTTATTTCCTATACTTGGGTACCTGATCAAGCGTTGTTGCCGGGACCCATCTTTCCTACTTTTTGCAGTAGTTTCCTAGGTTTTTGCTTCTCCCTAAGCTTATTTTTAGGGGGGTGTTAGAGTAATAGTCTATCGGGTTATTAATTAAATCATTATGATCTAATTACTAACTCACCTATTCACTCTAGTTTTCTTTAGCTAATCTTAGGGTTTCCCTTTTAGGGTTTCATGATTCCTTTATAAGGATTCACCTCTTTTGTTTGAAAAAAGAGAATGTATTGTATTCATTTTGTTGATAATAGAAGTTTATTCTTTCAACATGGATATCATGTCTCTGGCTTTTTGGCCGCCATAGCTTCTTCTCTCTTCTGTCTTTGCTTCTACTTTGTGACAGGTTTGCATGCAGGTGTTCTTGGGAGAATAGGGCATTTCCTATTTCTAACAATATTAATTCTAACATCCCCTTTTAATATTTACTTGGGGAGATGAGATCGATAGGTATGACACCCAAATGTTTACAATGATTTTGAGATGTTTCTTTTGAAAGAGTCTTCAGGAGATTATCGATAGCTTGATCATCATGTATTTCTTCAACTGGATTGGTGGATCTTGAATGGTACATAGGAATGTTTGCCAAGTGGATAGCACTTTGGAAATACAAAGATGTAATTGCTTGCGGAGGGGGGCCCAAATCTTCAAGTGACCATTGAGATTCTTGAGAGGCATTTATGCATTCTGTAGAGTCATTTCCAATAGAAAATAGAGGTGGAGCATGATCAACACCTGAGCCTACAATATGGAAATAACCACTAGTAGAGCTCCCATCATTTAGATCTCCTAGTGCTGAATCAGTAACACTTTGGAAAGTAAAATCATATTGTGAATCATCAATCATATAATCAATAATGCAATCTATAGTTGCATAAAAAAAATTGGTAACGTATTCATCATAATATGAAACATCAAGAGGAGGAGAGCTACCATCATTAACCTCCAAACCAATCATAGGATTAGTACCATCATTATGAATTTCATCTTGAGTAATGCACATATCTTGCAAAGTAACATTAAGAAAGTTAGACATAATTTCCTCTTCTTGTTCAAGAATATCATCAACATGAGAGAAAGAATCATCAAATTGCATTGCATCATAAGGAGAGAGAATATACTCACTTTGAGTAGGAAGCTAGTAATCAAGAGGGTTATTCCAAGAGTATCCTTCATCATAATATTCATCCCAAATAGTATTATCATCATAGTGAGAAGTAGGCATCCCATATTGAATAGTAAAAGCATGATGAGTGTTATTATTGTGAGATTTAGGAGTATTAGGATTAGATGAATTCTCATGTTTAATTTTCTTAAAAAAAGTATTGATCACATGACCATCTTTGCCACAATAATTACAATGAGGTCTATTAGAATTGTTATGATAACCACTATTATGATTATGATTATTTGATCTATTATTATGAGATCTAGACATCAAAGCATGTTCATTAGATTTGATTGAGCCATATTAAATTAACTTAGCCTCTTCTTAATGTAAAAGTTATTGAAAGATAGCATAAGTCAATTGAGATGCTAACAAAGGAAGAGCTAATTGAGAATGAATATTAGTTATAAATTGCTGAAATTGTCTAGGAAGGCATTTTTTAAAATGATATGAATTAACCAAATTTTAGATAAAGTAACTCCTAAACTAGTTAATTTACTTCAAAACGAACCAAACCTAAGTAAAAAATCATCCATAGTTGAGAAATCCGTACACCTGAGATCCTCCAATTGATCTTGGAGTTGAATCTTTTGAGATTTAGTTGCACTGTAGAAGGTGTTTTTCAAAATAGTCCATGTTGTATGTGCTTCAGTACAATGGGCAATTAATACATATAAATTAGGATGCAAAGAAATGCCTATAAGGCCTAAAGCCTCATCATTTTTCTCATTCCAAGCATCAATATCTGCCATAGAGGCAGTAGTAGTGGGGACAAAAGTCACACTAGTCGCCACATCAAGAATATGTTTAAAGCGAAAAATAAAAGTAATATGAGACTTCCAAGCGTGATAATTGGAACTTGTTAATTTAATTTCTGGAATTAACATCGACATAATGAATTAAAATAAACTTAAATACAAGTTGTATAATACAATAATGGATCTAAAAAATTAGTTTAACATGAATAGTAAATACCAATATTCTAGCAATTTTAATTATTAAAAAAATTTAAATTTTTTGTTAAAGTGATGAAACAAATCTTATTTACAACCAATTAATGAAATAACATTTGAAAAAAGTTAGGTTTCATATGAAAAATTTAAGAATGAAGTGATATCCTGAAATATTAAGTAGAACAAATGTTTGAATGATTAAACCTTTTTAATGAAAATAAGGTTTGACCAGATTTTTAAAAAGTTAATAAATGAGTCAAAGGTCGAATTAACTAATATTAGATCAGAATAAACTTCCAAAGAACCAGAGATATGTAATAATTGTTGATGAAAATTATTCAATTGTGTATTGTCATTGATGTTTACACAAGTACAGTGATGTTTGCACAAATGTCTAATTCTATCCGAGCACAGTCAGTGTTTGTCGAGCTCTCTCGGACATTGAAGATGACCAAAGTGACTTTTAGAGTCGACTGAGTTCACTTGGGCATTTTAGTATTGGTCGAGTGTTGAAGGATTTCAGTATTGACCGAGCAGTATAGTTAATGTCAGCTGACTAATAATGGATTATATTTTATGGATAATTAGTTATTTGTAGCCGACAAACATGAGTTTTTATTATTTATTTGGAAGGATATTAAGGCCGAATTGACAAGGCTTATCATATTTATATAAGGTCAATTTTGGATTAAATAGTGTGGTGATGTGGAATTGCATGTGAAATGTAATATGAAGAGTGAAGGAAAAATCAGATGGGATTATGATTGAAGACAGAATACAGAGGACTGCAACAGAATATTCGATCAGTGAGGATCAAGTATTTAATCTAGAACATAGATCTAAATCAGCAAGGATAGTTTCTTAACAAAATAGGTAATTTCATTGTTACTCTCTAACAATTGCAGTAGTGATCAAAATATCTTAACAGAGTAGACTTAACAATCTTTTGTAAATCCTCTAACAAGGTGACATTTCTACATTGAAGTGTTTGAAGACCTCTCACAAAGACACTCCTTACAGGGTGATTAAATCCTCTAACCAGGTCACACCTAATAGTGTGTTATTGTAACCTTTAACATGGTTGAATCCTAACAAGGCTCACTTCAGAAGAGTGAAAAATAGTAACTAGTTGCTATTGGTGGTTTTTCCCATATTGGGTTTCCACGTTAAATCTTGATGTTATCTATGTACATTTGATTTTCTTTATGGTTTATGTTTCTGCAATTAATTACTAATGATGATCATAGTTAATATCTTAAGATTTTTTTATGTTAACCGAGTGACAGTGAAATATCTATGTTAATCGAGCAACAATGAATGATTGGTTTAAGACATCTAAGGGACTTGGATTTGTTTTTGTGGTAACTGATTCACTCCTCCCCTCTCAATTACTCAACTCATTTCCAACAATTGGTATTAGAGCTTCAAGTGCTTACAGAGAAGGTTTAAAGACCTAAGCTAAAGATCAAAGATGTCTTACAGAAGGGAGATCCCTAAGCTAAACAAGGACAACTTCGATGCATGGCAAGATTTGATGAGACTACATCTATCTACTATTGGAGATACTGGTTTGCAATTCCTAGATTACAAGTATGTGGAACCACCAAGACCTATGTTTATGGATTAGATGGTGGAAATGAATTATCACAACATAATGATGATTGATATAGCCTTTGCACTCAACTATTCTAAATTAGATGAAGTCAAGGACTACCCTACTGCCTTTGATATGTGGACCAAACTACTTGATATCCATGAGGAGATGCAAATGTAAAGAGAGCCAAAGAAGAAAGTCTCAGAGGTCAATTTGATATGATGAAAATTAAAGAAGGAGAAAACATTACAAAATACATTGAGAGAATCAGGAAAAGTGTTAGTATAATCTGAGCTACTGGTGTGTGTGTATATTTGTGCACCTGATATCTGCAACACAACACTTCAATAAGTCATTATGTTAGTGAAAAACAAGGGCTAAAGATGTAGGATTTGACAAATGCAAATCCACAGAACCCGAATACACCTGCATGCAAATAACCTGTTACAAAGGAGAAGCACGAGAATCAAAAGGTAGAACTTAGAGATGCTCGAAAGAGGAGACAAAATATTTTTCACTAAGTTATGAAAGAAAAATTACAAAGTTCAGCCTATAAAGGTGAACAAACCCTAAACAGAAAAACTAGGTTGCGCAATATAATTAATATAAAATATTAATTATATGCACCTAAGAGAGAGCTTAAGTGAAAAAAGAGTAATGAAACTAACTAATTACTCTAACACCCCCCCTTAAGCGAAGCTCAGGAGGTAAGATAACCTAGCACAACTATGAAAGCAGGAAAAGTGGGTTCCGGCAACAAGGCCTCATCAGGTACCCAATACAAGGAAATCTCTGTAAATTGGAGACAAAGGAGAAAACCCAGTGGGAAAAACCCCTCTCCAAAAAGAGATATAAGAGAAAGAAAAAGACAAATAATGACTTCAAGAGACTCTCTTAANATGAGTACAATGCGTGCTGCCAACCCCCCCGAGAGAGAGAGTCGAGGCTCCAAACCCCCCAGAATGAAAGAACCCTTGGATCAATGAACAAACCACTGTGACTCCAATGCAAAGGAGTGAAAGATAGTGAGCAGTGAAGAGGTAATCTTGAAAGATGGGGTGTCACTGGAAGGCTAAGCTAATGCTCAAAGGAGTAGACATGAGGATCCTGAAATGGAATCCCCAATGCAAGTGGTATGACAGGTGCGCTAACACTATCATGAGAGAGATAATGAGTGTCCTCTATAGAATCCTCAACAACTACACCTGGTGGCTCAATGAATGGAGCTGGAAGGTCTGGCAGTGCTAAAGAAGAGTCCTATTGAAGAGAAGAAACCTCAAAAAGATGTGGTGTGGCAGTCACCGCAGTAGTCTTAGGAACAACATAGAGGTTCAAGTGACCTGACTGCACCACATGATTCTCTCGCGGAAGAGGAGAGTTGAGTGCCGATAATGGAGATGGTGGACCAAAATGTGTGAAGGTGTAGAGACAGGTGGAATGATCAACTACCCCTATAGTAACAATGCCTCCTGTCACACTATCCCAGATGAGGGCTGAATCTGCTGTGAACTCAACTGTCTTCCTTGAACCACTAAGAGTAATCTGATAAATTGAGAGAAGGTTTGCAGATAGAGATGGAACATACAATACATCATTGAATGTTATATCCTGAATGCTTACAGAACCTTTCCCACAGACTGTCATAACAGTGTTATTCCCTATGAAAATGTGAGGAATGGGAGAAGCTGCAAGAGAAGAGAAGATCTTTGGAGAAGATGCCATATGGTGAGAAGCACCTGAATCTAGTATCCAAGGGACCTGTGAAGGGGATGCAGCAGAAGCTTGGAATGCATGAACCTTTCCAAGTTCTTGTCCAGTTGAAGAAGATGGGGCAGAAGACTGAAAAGCAGACCCCTATGAGTCAGAAGAGGATGGAGAGGAAACATTTCTCTTTTGAAGGAGAGCTTGCAAAGCCGCAATCTATTTCTCATAACCATAAAACTTCTTCTGATAGCAAAGTGACTCATCACGAGTTCCCTTCTGACAATAGGAACATGAGGGTTTGTTAGTCTTTGATTTGTCCTTTTGATGAGTAGATGGTGGTGCCTATTTCTGCTCCAACTTCTGTGAAGGTGAGTGGCAACCAAAGCATGGCTCATAGAGTTAGGAGAACTATTCAGCTGTTGAATCTTTGACTTCTCTCGAGTCAATCAATCACATAAGGTCTCAAAGGAAGGCATAGTGTGCCAAGGGACCAAAGCATCCATAGTGGAATAGAAGGTGGAGGAGAAGATCAAAAACTGTCTGCAAAGCTTTGAGAGTATCAAAAAAATACACTCATTATCTGACTTGGTCTTCCCACATCCCTGTAAAATTGACCGGAGAGAATTAAACTTCATCAATAAGTCCTCAACGGTGGAAAAGTTGTCAAGAGACAAGGATATCAACTCTACATCAAGCTAAAGTGCCCTAAACTCATTAACTGTGCCAAAAAAATCTGCAAACTTATTTCATATAGCCCGAGGAGTGTTCAAATTCTCCAGGTGAAACAGGAGACTGTCAGAAACATTTAGTGCCAGTAAGCCCATGGCTTCATCCATTTTATTTCTGTGCTGAAGAGCCTCAAAAGGATGCTACAGAATAGGTTGGTTCTCATCTAGACATGACCATAGGCCACGTGACATGAGTATCCTGGTCATGTGTGCTTTCCAGGTGTGGTAATTATGCGGTGTCAGCTAGGCCACAGAAGAGTCTGACATTGAGAGAAGAAAAAGACAGAAGTAGAAGGGTCATTTTCTGAAATTAAATGAAAGAAAGCAAAAGCACCCTCACACAATGTATGATTCTTTCCCCCGTACAGCAAAGGAACAATGACTGAAAGCATGAAAAATGAGAAGAAAAAACCTGGACGCCAGATGCAAAGAGAGAGGAAACAAAATCCTCTACTTCAACACCAAAAATAGGAGCTCAAACGACCAAACTAGAAATCAAGACTAGCATCATCACATCTGGCTTGAAAACACCTTTCCAGTGATATTTTATTTTTCAAAAATGGACACCGTATGCTCAAGTTATGGCCAAAAAACCAAGTGCCCCTCCGAAAAATAACTCTCTGGAAAAACATAGAGACGACAAAAAATTTGACGTCCAAATGACCGTCACAACTGCCAAGGTAAAATTTGACGACCGTCGCATGGGTCATCGAAATTTTTTTTTCCAGTCGCCGAAAAATGAAGTTTCACCGGAAATTTTTTGAAAAGTTGCCGAAATTTTTTTTCCCGACCGATGATGTCAGGGTGACATCACCACAGTCACTCGCAGGCTATGGTGGCGGGCCGGTGGTGCCAGTGGAGGCCGGGTGGCTCCCGGGCGTAGCTCTGCCAGGGGTGGTCACGGTGACCGGTGGGCGGTGCGCCGGCAGGGGGCCGGGCGCGCGCCAGACAGCAGTGGCTGCGGGGTGGCGCGTTGGAGGCGCGCTTTGGCAGCCCTAAACGCTTTAAAAAATGCATTTTTTTAAATTTTTGCCTTATTTTTTGAGCCGTACGGCCTAGGAGGTTGAATTTTTTCTCTGGGGTCACTGTGACCAAAACCAGCAAAGTTTATATGTATTTTAACTCTCCTGGGCCTTCTAAACACAATGGTGGGGTTTGTTTTGGCTCAAACGACTCCAAAAAATAGCGCTTCCTTCAAAATGATAAAAAAACCCTAGAGAAGCTGTGGCTGTCATCTTTGAATCACGGCTTCAAAAAACCTTCAAACCAGGCAGTGATAAGGTGGCTCTGATACCATGTAGGATTTGACAAATGCAAATCCACAGAACCGAATACGCCTGTATGCAAATGACCTGTTACAAAGGAGAAGCACGAGACTGAAAAGGCAGAACTAAGAGATGCTCGAAAGAGGAGACAAAATATTGTTCACTAAGTTATGAAAGAAACATTACAAAGTTCAGCCTATAAAGGTGAACAAACCCTAAACATAAAAACTAGGTTGCACAATATAATTAATATAAAATATTAATTATATGCACCTAAGAGACAGCTTAAGTGAAAAAAGAGTAATGAAACTAACTAATTACTCTAACAAAAGAGCATATAAACCATAACATCAACTTATTGCTTTCTAACTAGGATGAGTGTAGCATGTAACATAAAAGCCCTCAGTTTATGCTAAATACCAGTGACATAAACAACCTAGCATGAAAGATTTAGTTTAAAACAAGCTATTATTCAATGAGCAATGCATATTAGTCTAAAAATGGAGATAATAACAATGCACAAGCATGAACTATGAAATGAAGTGTGAGTCTAATTCTATTCCAACACCATAACAATGCATTTACAATATGGGATGAAGGCTTATTTGCTCTAAAAAATGGCTTTTATTTATAGAAGAATGAGAGAGAGAGAGGGGAGACAAGGCTCATTAATGAGTTGAGGGAGTCATTAATGGTGGTGTAATAGCCATTAATGCCTTGAGCATTAATGAGGCATGAAGGAGACATGGGCTTAAGACATCTTCATTAATGAGGCATTAATGAAAGCCTTAAAGAAGCATGGGAAGTGTGTAAGGTTCAACTTGGCAAGTTCGTCCCTTAGGAAAGTCATGCTTGAGAAAGTTGACTTTCTCAAGTGGGTTGAGTTGTTAATCATTCCCTAATGGAATGTGACAACATTAGGAGGTGGGTTAGGGTTAGAATTAGGATTAGAATTAGATTAGCAAGGGTGAATGGGTTGAGAAGGGTTAGAACCCAGGGTAGAAGTGGTTGAGAAAGGTTAGGTTAGGGTTTAAGGGAATATTAATTAAATAAATTACACTTATTTAATTCATTCAAAAATAGGAATTTAATTATTTAAACAATTTAATTGTTTTTTAATAATTAAGGGGACTATAGCCATTTTAATTAAATTAAATAGGCTAGGGGAATGGGTTATTTTGCAAGTGGGTAATTGATTTAGGGATTTATTTAATTCCTTTATACTTAAATACTATAGCCATATTTGAATTTGATTTAATTTAATTGGTTTGAATTGATTTGAATTGTATGACTATAATAGTTAATATAATTCAGTGATAAAAATCACCTAGGACATTAAATTGATTCAAAAAATTATGCCAAGCAGTAACATAGTCATTTGGACATAATCGAGGGTATGATCACACTTAGGGAAAATAGGGTCCATAGTTGGAACAAACCAAATTTAGGTGGTTATAGCTGGTGGAATAATTGAAGAGACAAAAGTGGTTAGCAGGGTATTGATAAATTTACTTCCTATCTATCCAATTAGAGTTTTAGTGATTCAAGAGATGAGATGCACTAATGGTATAACTCTAGATGGATTTATTGGAATATTATCAGCCTTTGAGTTGGACAACTTTGACAATTATTCTCCTAATCTTAGCAATCTTGAGTCAACATTCAAAGCTAAATTAAATTTTGGAAATATGAAAGGAAAATAGATTGACAGTGATAGTGATGATAATTCTGATGATGAGGATCTGGAAATCATTGAAGCATTACTTGCAAGGAGAGATGCAAAAGGAAAAGGACAATACAAAGGAAGAATATCATTGATTTTCTTTTCATGTGATGAGGTTGGTCACATTGCTGTTAAGTGTCTGAACAAGGAAGACAAAGGTGATAAAAAGTTCAACAAGTATAAAGGCAAGAAAGATTACAAAAGCTACAAGGACAAAGGTAAGAAATATTGTTATATTGCTAACAATTCTAATAGTGATGAAGATGAAGATGAAATGGTTTACATTTCAATTAAGGATGAGTCAGATAGTGAAGACAATGAAAAGACAACACTATGCTCTCATATTATCAAGAATGACACCTGGATAATTGATAGTGGTTGTTCTCACCACATGATTGGTGATAAAACCAAATTTGAACATCTTGAACACTATGATGGTGGGAGTGTTAGTTTTGGGAATGATGAACCCTGCTATGTGAAAGGTAAAGGTTGTATTTCTCTTACTGAAGGAATCAAATGTGATAATGCTTATTGGGTTGAAGGACTAAGGCATAATCTACTAAGTGTGGCACAACTGAACAACATTGGTTTCAAGGTAGAATTCATGAAAGGTAAGGCCAAGCTCCTGGATGGTAGAGGAAATCTAGTTGGAACTAGCAGGCAATCAAAAGGTAATCTATTTTATCTTGATCTCAATGGAAGTGCATGTTTTATTGCACAAGTAAAAGAAAGCTGGTTATGGCATAAAAGGTTGTGTCATGTGAACTTTGACAACCTAATCAACATAAGTAAGAACATAAGAGTAAGAGGTATTCATGTCCTGAAGAAACTTGAACTAGCAATATGCAAACAATGTCAAATTGGGAAGATGGAAAAAACTAGCTTCAAGAGAAAGAACTACAATACATAATAAGTCTTGGAATTGGTGCATATTGATTTATGTGGACCAATTGGAACAACAAGTTACATAGGTGAGAAGTACTTAATTCTATTTGTTGATGACCATCCTAGAATGATGACTATTATGTTTCTCAAAGATAAATCAGAAGCCTTTCAAAAATTCAAATGGTACCTAGCCAGAGTTGAAAAAGAAACATGAAAGAAAATTAAATGATTAAGATTTGACAGAGGAGGAGAGTTTATTTCTAATGAATTCAATGAGTTATGTAATGAAATAGGAATCAAAAGACAAGTATCAACCCCAGGTACACCACAACAGAATGGTATAGCAGAAAGAAGGAATAGATCCATCAAGGATTGTGTAAGAACCTTGATGATTGAGAAGGATGTTGCTACCAAATACTGGAAGGAAGCCATTAGCACTGCAATTCACAACTTGAACCGAGTTCAACTGAAGAAAGGTACTGAGAAGACACCTTTTGAATTATGATATTGATATAAACCTAATGTTCATTATTTCAAAGTATTTGGAAGTAGATGCTACATCTTGAAGGAAACAAGAAATAGAAAAATTGATGTAAAAGGTGATGAAGGTATATTCCTAGGCTACTCCAGCAAAAGCAAAGCATATAAATGTTTAAATCTTACTACTCATAAAGTCATAGAAAGTGTGCAAATAAGGGTCGATGAGTTTGCAGACAAAAATGAAGAGCAGAGTAGTAAAGAGCCTGAAGATTACAAAAAAAATTGTTTATTATGAACCCGATACTATACCTAAGACACATGCAATGGTGATTGGACAAGAAGCATGTCAACCACTAGATTCTTATGCACAAACCTTGTTGCAACCTATGCAACCAATGATGCTAACTAAAGAAAATGAGTGAAAAATAGAGGGAATAGAGTCTCAGACTAAAGAAACTCAGTCGTAGAAAAAGGCACCCAAGTTATAGACAAAGGTACCCTAGTCACAGACAGATATACCCGAGTCTCAGATAGAGGAACTCGAGTATTAGACAAAAGATCAAGATAGAATATTTGAGGATGGTGAACATAGTGGAGCAAGCCCAAAATCAAAGAGGAAGGATCTTGTACTTTATAAATATGTTAGAATGCATCATGCACCTAAACAAATAATTAGAGATCAGACATAAGGTGTAATTACAAGAAGAAAAATAGAAGGTACATGTTTACTCAGTGAAATTGAACCTAGAACTGTGAAAGATGCATTAAATGATGAGAACTGGATTGAAGCAATGAACGAAGAAATTGAGCAGATAGAGGAGAACAAAACCTGGACTCTTGTACCTAGACCAAAAGGAAAGAATGTGATTGGTACTAAGTGGGTTTTCAGAAACAAGATGAATGAGAAAGGTGAATTTTCCAGAAACAAAGCCAGACTAGTATGTAAAGGATATGCTCAAGAAGAGGATATTGATTATGGAGAAACTTTTGCTCCTATTGCAAGACTTGGAGGAGTCAAAACTCTTCTGGCATATGTTGCACATAAAGGATTCAAGGTATATCAAATGGATGTAAAATCTGCATTCTTGAATGGAATTCTTGAAGAGGAAGTCTACATTGAGCAACTTGAAGGTTTTGTAGAACCTAACAAAAGGAATATGGTTTGCAAATTCTACAAAGAACTGTATGGACTGAAGCAAGCTCTGAGAGCCTAGTATGAAAGACTACATGGTTACTTGATAAGTATTGGATTCCAGAGAACTAATGACAATAGTAGCTTGTACATCAAAGAAGGACCTCAGAACAAGATACTATTATCATAAATATTTGTTGATGACATACGGTTTACTGGATATGATGACTTATGCAGAGCATTATCAGAAGCTATGAGTAAGGAATTTGAGATGTCTATGTCTGGTGAAATCAAATCCTTTTTTGGCTTACAATCTTATCATATGAAGGATGGTATCTACATTACTCAGTCTAAATACATAAAAGAGATAATGAAGAAATTTGGGATGGAAGACTCTAGACTAGTTGGAACACCTATGCCTACTGGGCATAAGCTATCTAAGGATGATTATTTAAAAGAGGTAAATCAGACTACATACAGATCCATGATTGGTAAACCTCAATATGTTGTTCACACTAGACCCGATATTGCATTAGCAGTCGGTATTGTTCCAAGGTTTTCAGCTAATCCCAGAGAGAATCATTTGATGGCTATCCAAATGATTTTGAGATATCTTAAGGGTACTGAAGATTATGGATTATGGTATAAGAAAGGAGGAAAATTTGACTTGAAGACTTTTATTGATGCTGATTGGGAAAGAAGTGTTGATGACAGAAAAAGCACAACTGGTGTAGCACTATTTCTTGAAAAGAGGTTAGTCTCCTAGAAAAGCAAGAAACAGAACTGTATTTCTCAATCTACAGTAGAAGCTGAATATGTTGCAGTAGTAGTGAATTTTTCAAACATCATATGGTTTAAACAATTGTTGTTAGGTATGAAGGTGGAAATCATAGAACCTATCATTATATACTATGACAACACTAGTGCTATTAACATTTCAAAGAACCCTGTGATGCATACTAAGACCAAACATATTGCAATAAAATATTATTTATTAAGGGAATTGGTTCAGAACAAAGAGGTCAGATTGGAATATGTGAATACAAAAGAACAAATTGTAGACATATTCACAAAACCGCTCCCTAAGGATGCAATTTTGTATCTTAGAGGAAAGCTAGGGCTAATTCCCCTAATCGAGGCTCACTAAAACACAGTTTAGTGATGCATCAACCGAGCTACAGACCAGACTTAACTTGTTGATGCAGATATTCAGAGCTTATTGCATATGAATCAGTACATACATGTACATTACAATTTCATTGGATATGTCAGTTGGTGTCTTTGGAATTGGTTGTCAAAGAGGGAGAGATTACTATATGTCATAATAATTCAAGAAAGAGGGAGAGATTACTATATGTCATAATAATTCATGTGATGGAAGAAGAGAATATTGATCAGCGAAAGAGGGAGAGATTGATGACAGAGGGAGAACTTTATCAGAGTCAAAGATTAATGTAAGATGGAGAAATTTGTATTTTAGTGATTGAGGGAGTTTGAGATGAGAATCGGAATGAAGCTAAAGACATTAATAAAATTGGATGAGAATCAGAATGAAGCTAAGGATATTAACAATATTTCATTCTTATGTCTCCTTCTCTATAATTATTTATGACGTGTTTCCATCAATGCCAAAGAGGGAGATTGTTGATGATAATTATTTAATTATGTATTTTCATTGATGTTTACACAAGTACACTGATGTTTACACAAATGTCTAATTCTATCCAAGCACAATCATTGTTTTCCAAGCTCTCTCAGACCTTAAAGATTACCAAAGTGATTTTCAGAGTCGACTGAGTTCATTCAGGAATTTCAGTGTTGGTCGGGCATTGAAGGATTTTAGTATTGACCGAGCAGTATAGTTAATGTCAGCCGACTAACAGTGGATTATATTTTGTGGATAAATAGTTATTTTCAGCCGATAGACATGATTTTTTATTATTTATTTGGAAGGATATTAAGGCCGAATTCACAAGGCTTATCATATTTATATAAGGTCAAGTTTGGATTGAATAGTGTGATGATGTGGAATTGCATGTGAAATGTGATATGAAGAGTGAAGGCAAAATCAGATGGGATTATGATTGAAGACATAATACAGAGGACTGTAATAGAATATCCTATTAGTGAGGATCAAGTATTTAATACAGAACATAGATCTGAATCAGCAAGGATAGTTTCTTAACAAAATGCATCAATTTATTGTTACTCTCTAACAATTGCAGTAGTGATCAAAATCTCTTAACAGAGTAGACTTAATAGTCTCTTGTAAATCCTCTAACAAGGTGACATTTCCACATTGAATTGTTTGAAGACCTCTCACAAGGCCACGCCTTACAGGGTGATTAAATCCTCTAACCAGGTCACACCTAACAGTGTGTTATTGTAACCTTTAATAGGGATGGCTCCTAACAGGGCTCACTTCAGAAGAGTGAAAAACAATAACTAGTTACTATTGCTGGTTTTTCCCATATTGGGTTTCCATGTTAAATCTTGGTGTTATCTGTGTACATTTGATTTTCTTTATGGTTTATGTTTCTTCAATTAATTGCTAAAGATAATCACAGTTAAGATCTTAAGATTTGCTATGTTAACCGAGTGACAGTGAAATATCTATGTTAATCAAGCAACAATGATTGATTGGTTTAAGACATCTAAGGGAATTGGATTTATTTTTGTGGTAACTGATTCACCCCTCTCCTCTTAGTTACTCAACTCATTTCCAACAATAATAACCTACAAATTTAATAATGTTAGAAAGAAAATATGCAAGGAATAAAATGCAGGAGCTAAGGCAGTTACACCATGCAAAAGAAAACACAAGAAGATGGAATAAGACTCTGCAATGATTTCACATGATGCTCAGACTCCATGTTAGAAAAATAAAGTAAAATTAAAAAGAGGAGGAAAGAATCCAAGAGAGTATGCAATGGAAGAGATTAACAAATACTAAGAGAGAGAGAGAGAGAGAGAGAGAGAGAGAGAGAGAGAGAGAGAGATTTTATTTCAATAGATCAACAATCAAGATCACCACAATGCTCCAANAAAAAATACTAAGAGAGAGAGAGAGAGAGAGAGAGAGAGAGAGAGAGAGAGAGAGAGATTTTATTTCAATAGATCAACAATCAAGATCACCACAATGCTCCAAGAACCAAGACAAGAACACAAGGATTTGAAAGGGGAAAGAGCAAGAAAAATCCCCTTGTGAATAATATGAATATGGCTCAAAGCCTAAAGAATGAGAGAAATAAGCTCAATACAATATGGAGAGAATGAGAATGAGATAGGAGAGAAGAAATCCAACTTAGAACCCCTATGAGAACCCTAGAACACTAAGAAGTGTGTGAGAGCCATCTCTTAAGTAGAGATGAGTGGAGGAGTTTGCATGTAACTCTTATACTCTATGTGTGCCACATTCACATTTGGTGTGTGTAATGTGTAGGAATCCTCTTAAGGAGGAATATATAATTTCCTTATTAAAGGAATTACAAATAATATGACATGTCCTTGGTATATCTTTTAATTACATAGTTACCAAGGAAAGGTTAATTCTAACACCTATAACACATTTTTTAAAGGAATGTTTGTATGTAGGAGTTAGATATTGGTAAAAATATATGAATTTATGTAAACTTGTAAGAGCATAAGAGTAAGGACACAACTTGACACAAAATTATACAATCTATTAATATTTGTATACATTGAATCCTTCTCTTAAAATAAATAGAAAAATGGATTAGAAATGATGTAGATATACAAATTTCACCATTAAAATAATTATTTAAATTTTTTATCAAATTAAAACTAAAATATTTTTCAAAATATTTGTAATTATTGAACAAAAAAAACAATCCCCTTCAATGAATAGTAAAATCTATTTAGATCAAAAGACATAACTTAAAATAAATTTTTTAAAAAGTATATAATATGATAATTTAGTTATTTTAACATCCTCTTTATATATAAATAAAATATATAACAAATAAATAATTTACTTTTATTTAAAACAATAAATAAATTGTACTTATTAATTCCAACAAATATTTGCACTACAAATCTTATAATTATGCAATTTACTTCAAAATTATTACTTAAATACAATAAGAAGAAGATTCTAATTTTTTTTTGAAAATCAATTTTCTTTTTTTGTCTTTAAAAAGTAGATTTGAGATTTTATTATATATTTTGTCATTATTAATTTTTTTTTAAAATTTTTTTTAATTATAAAAACTAAACTTCTAGTGGCATCATAGCTAGTATTTTAACTAATAGCTATTTGAGACCTGTAAGCAACTTTGGATATCCATTACTAATTTACCTAGAAGCAATTACAAATGAATCAATATAACTTGATATATTAATTATAATGACTTTATCTGGCTAGAAAAAACTAAAACATTACTTCATCAAGTAAAAAACCAAAACCTTTACATTGTTAGAAAATAAAACCACCACCACTCCCCTTGTGTTGGGAGAATCTTTATTCTCTTCCTATAAATTATAGTCACATTCCATCATTAAAAAAATAATTTTTGATTGCATTTAATATTTATCCCCTTTGGGATACCAAATGGTACCAGTGATCTCAATGTTGGAATTTGAAGAATTCAATCACCACGATCCACTGTATGCAAAATACCTATCACAAAAGAAAAGAATGGAGAGACAAATCATAATGATTTGAAAGATGAAATATTCATTCAAAGAGAGAATATAGGGAATACAAAAGAATTAATAATTACAAAGAGATCAATCCTTATAAAGGAGATCGAACACCAGAAGGTGGAGAAACCTAGGTTGCATGATAATAATTAATAAAGAATTAATTATTATATGCCTAAAGTTTAGCTTAAGTGAACTAGAGATAAAAAATGACTTAATAATTAGATCAATAATAATTTAATTAATAAGTGAAAAGGTGACTTAATAATTAAATCAATAATAATTTAATTAATAAGTGAAAATATCTTTTTACTCTAACCCCCCCTTAAGATTAACTTAGGGAGAAGCTAAAATCCTAGAAACAACTACTGAAAGAAGGAAAATGGGTCCCAACAACAAGGCCTGATCAAGTACCCAAGTACAAAAAATCTCTATAAAGAGGAGAAATAGAGAAAATGATATGGGAAAACCCTACTCCAAAAAGAGATGAAGCCTCGTGAAGGACGGAAGAAGCCTCCAAACTAGAGAATGTCTCAGAAAATAGGAACAAAGATCAGGTAGAGAAGACTGTAATTTGCATGAGTTCCCTAAAAGGACACTACTTGAATCAGGATGGAAAATAAGGAAAGCAACGAAACTCAAAGATGCAAATTGAAAAAACACAAAAGTCTGAAGAGTTGATCAAAAGAAGAACATGTAGAACACCACTAAAGCATGAAGCTGCAAACACTGTCAAAGAATAATTGCTGAAACCTCCACTAAAATAGAATTTGATCAGGTAGAGAAGACAATAATCTGTATGAGTGCCCTTGATGTTTCATTCATGCATAATCATAGGCGGTAGCGATTTCATGAAGCAGATCGACCGCGTCTTCCTGCTGAACCTAGGGTAATCTTTCCTGACCATATGATCCAACCTATAGTTGATTATTTACAAGATTTGGCCCTAATTGGTAAGATTTAGTATTTTGTCTCATTTTCATCTCTTCTATCATGGGATAAAAACCCTTGGGCGAGAATAAAGGAGCTATTTATTTACAAAAAAGGGTCTCTATTCTTCATGGCTATTTTTCATTCATGATAACATAAGGATGATGTCCATAAGTTTAAAGGATGGCTTTGCAAAGGGATTTGTATCTTTACTTTGGTTTGGGTTCCACATTTTGATATTAATTATCATCCTCCTCTTTTCATGCTCTATTGGGTTTCTTTTCCACGATTACCCTTGGATTACAGAGATCCCCAAAATGTGGAGATTTTAGCAAATAAGTTAGGAATTTTTATTAAACATGATTTTTCTCCATTTGAATAATCTCACCTCATTGTTAGGGTATGCCTTCTTCTTAACTAGGCCAAACCTATCCCTACATAAATCTCAATCTATTCTAAGTATGGGGTCTGGTCTTAGCCTTTCCTTATTCAGGATCCAGTCACTATAGAGGTGCATTCTACATCTCTAGGTCATTTAAATTATCTATGCCTAGGTTCCTCTATTGTAACAAGAAAAATCTATTCTTATTTATTCTCTAATTTATGTAAGTGTTCTTTCTTCTATCTTCGTCCTTCCCATTCTATGTTTTCAAAAGATTCAGATTATACTAATTCCTTATGTTCTGGACCTAATAGTCATCTTTATCATGTACCCCATAATGATTCAGTAGTATTTTCATGACCATTGCAATCTCAAGGTTCATATATATATTTTAAATTTGCTGCTGGCTTCTGTTTGACCTCTTTCTTTCATAATGGTCTGGTAGCTTTTATTGGCTTACCAACTAGTAATATAAGTCTTATGATGAATATTGACATTGCTAGTTTTCTCCCTAGGATAAAATTTAATCCTTGGTCCTCATCTTCACTTTATCTGACCTATCCCCGTGTTGGGCCTTCATGGGTAGATCAGTCATTGTGTTCACATCATTCTATTTCTTCTAATTTAGTTGATAATAACATTATCCATAATCTTATTTTGAACAGTCAACCTTTTATCCCTGTAGCTCGTCCCCCATAATCTTCCCTTTTGTCTGATTAGGAACTTAAACTTGTGTCTAATGATATTTTAATTTTGGTAGCTTCAGAAATCATTGATAAAATAATGTGTGAAGAAGGTGTTGATTCAGATGAGTTGCATTCATCTCCTCTATTTTTTGATCACCTACTCTATGAGGATTCTTCTTCACCCCTTTCTATGAAGGGTTTTTACTTTTCTCAAAAATTAACCATAGCCCAATTCCCTAACACTCAGTCACCTCCTCTACCTGAACTTGAAGTTAAAACCCCTAAAAAAGAGGTAGAAAGCTGTTATCGTCTAAAATTAAGGATGAGATAGAATTTGATATTCAATCTACAATATTAGATAAATTTTCTCCCCTCATTAGACCATGAGAGCATGTCTCTCTCCCTGTACATCATGAAGATCATTTTCTAGAATGTCAGGGGTCTGAATGCCCCTGAAGAAGAGAGGAAGGATCAAGAACTTTATTGATTCTTCTTAAGCTAATATCATACTTCTCCAAGAAACAAAATTGTCTCAAGAATCATATGCCAAGATCTTGAAAAACTGGTCACGATGGTCTGAGTCTTCTTTTGTTCCCTCTTCTGGCATCTTTGGTGGTCTCATAACTCTCTGGAATTTAAAATCTATTAAGGGTCAACTTGTGTCTTTAGAGTCTAACTGGCATTTGCTAGATTTTTCATGGTTTGAGTTTGATTTTCTTTTTTTCAATCTTTATGGTCCTACTTCTCCTCAAGATAAACTCATCCTTTTGAACTCCTTAACTGATCATATTCAAAAATTTGATGATCATCAGATTATTCTGGGTGGTGATTTTAATGCCATTACATCTTAGAAGAGAAAAGTGGGGGGAATCCTACATCCCAAAGGGCCATTGATGAATTTTCCTTTTTTATTCAAGATAATGCACTTTATGATGTTCTCTTGAATAGTGGGTCTTTTAGTTGGACTAACCATAGATTAGCTTCCCCTATCTCCATTAGGCTTGACATATTTCTTATCCCACATGAACTCATGCTTTTGAACTTCACCTTCACCTTAGAGATTCTTATCCCTCTTTAAGCCATCCTTTAAATTTGAATGAATGTGGTTTACTCACCCTCACTTCCTCTCTCTTCTTCGTCAATGGTGGGTGAGTGTTCCTTTTTGTAAAGGCACTAGAATATTTAATTTTTACAAAAAATTATGATTTGTTATGTCAAAAATTGTGATTTGGAATAAAGAGATTTTTTAGAATATTTTTCAGAAAAAAGACAGGGTTGGGAAAGACCTTAGTTCTATTTCTGAACATATCGTTAAATTTGGTTTAGATTCTTCTACTTATGAAAAACAAAAAGATCTTAAGGCATATTGGGAAGTCCTTTGCACTAGAATAGAGATGTATTGGAGACAAAAGTCCCAAGTAGTTTGGCTGGAAGAGGGGGACAAGAATACCAAATTATTTTATGCCTCAGATCAAATTAAGAAAGATTCTTTCACTGTCTTTTCTATTAAAGATGCTAAAATTGGTTCTATCTTAACATCGAAGCAACAAATCAGTAATGAAGGGGTTTGTTTTTTCAAAAACTTGCTAGCCCCTCCGGTACTCCTGACAGATGACAATCCCAATATGGATGAATGTTTGCAGTCTATCCCAACACTCATCTCTAGTAGTGATAATGAATTTCTAATGAAACCATTTTCTATTGATGAGCTCCATACAATAATTTTTTCCATGGCTCTGAAAAAGTATCTTGGTCCAAATGGTTTTACTATTTTGTTTTATCAGAAATGTTGGGATGTTATTAGTTTTGATATTTTACTTGCTATTGAAGAATCCTGTAGGAATGGGTATATCTTAAAAATTTCAATAATACTCATCTTACCTTGATTTCTAAAGTTAAATTACCCCAAACATTTGCGGATTTTTGGCCTATTTCACTTTGTAATTCCATTTATAAAATATTCACTAAAGAAATTTATATGAGACTTAAGCCACTGATTCCTAGAATTATTTCTCCTTAGCAGGGTGGTTTTTCCCCAGGGAGGGAAATGTCTGATGGTGCATTGGTTTCCCTTGAAGTTCTTCATTCCATTGAATCATATTAAATACCCTCGTTTGTGATTAAACTTGATATGATGAAATCTTATGATAAGGTCCGTTGGTCTTTTCTTTTGAAAGTTCTTCAGAAATTTGGATTCTCAGAGCATTGGTGCAAATGGATCGAGAATTGCTTATCAGGAGCATCTTTTTTAGTCATTATAAATGGTGTGTTGGGTATATTTTAGGTTTTCTAAGATGTATCAAAATTTTTTTCTTGGTGTCAAATAAATTGTGCCTCTGCATCTAGTAGTTTCAATGTTCCTGCAAAATTGTTGAAAATGTATGTGTCTCAAGGCAATTCTACTTCAAAAATGTCTGAATACCATAAACCCTAGATCTTATTTGTTCTAAAATTTCCAATTCATTCCCTAGTTCTTATTTTTTCAATTTGACATTCATAATCGCCCCTTTTCTGAACATGGTTATTTTATTTCCTTCGAGCTTCTAAATCTCATAAAGATCAACGGTTAGTTCTGATTATTAAGAGACCCAGAAAAAATTATTTCTCTAAGTCTCATGAAGTTGGTGGTTAAGTGTAAATGTTCGCTGATCTGGCGAAGCATCTATCTCCAAATCTCCTGAGAATCAGCGGTTAGTTCCAAGTATTAAGCGACCTAACAAAAAGGTTATCTCTGAATCTCGTAAAGATCACGGTCGAGTATATAATATTTGGAGCTTGAGAGAAAAAGTAAAAGACTTAATGATGATGTTATTTTTATGAATCTCATGAAGTAGAAAATAAGTCTACTAATATATGGAGATCAAGTGTAGATCTTCAATGCTACTAAAGATCAAAGGCTATCACTGGATCTCATGAGTTAAGTCGAGTTAAGCCAAGTATTCAACGATTTGGAGAAAGCCTTTATCTCTGAATCTTATTATCAAATTGTGGTTAAAGATTCTATTTAGAGCTTATGAGAACTATGATGATCGCTCAATCTCAGAACATGACTAGAGTTAAGAAAAATCTTATGAGATTAAGAGCTGACCGTTGATTATAATTCAGATGTTTCCCTATTGCTGAATCAACAAATAAACTAAGTTAAGAAAAAAGAATTCAACGATCATGAGATACAGGGCTAAGATTTGACCAGATGCTGACACATTTTCTATAGGTTCACAAGATGGGTGGTGTACGCTCAATCTCCTAATTTAATCAAATCTATTTGAAGCATTACGAGATTAAGAGAGAAAAGAAGAAAGCAGTTATCTATGGGTCTCGTAATATTGACAATTAAAAGTGGAAAATTTAGTGATTCGGAGAAAGGAAGTTTCAAGGTTATCTCTTGATCTCATAATCATAACAATTAATAGAGAAAAATGCAGCAATCAAGAGATCCTTTAGTCTCTTAATCTCAGAATATGATCACAGTTGTCACTAACATCTAGAGATTGGGAGAAGATGATTAAAGTTAGTAATGAAAATCCTTGTCACTAGATCTCGAGAAGAAACTATGCTTAGAGCTCCCATTCAGTGACCTAGAGAAGAGCCTTATCTTTTGATCTCGAGATAAAACCATAGTCAAGCCAAGCATGGTGAGATTCTGAGAAACTTGTTGTCGCATGATCTCTAGGTAATGAATGGTTGAAGTCTTAGGTGATGATAAAAAATAGGAGATCCTGATAGGTTTAAGTACTTTGCTAAGGTGGAAAAAGTGAGGGTTTCTATCCAATCAGTTTTCATCCGTTGTTTTTTAACAGGCTCTAAGGTTTTTTGGGAGTTTTAAAAGCAAAAAGAACAATGATGGACTTTTTCCGCTCTCTTTTCAAAATTGAATTGTATGTCAGTTTCTCATGTCACAACTAGCTCAGAATTAAACCTAATACATGCAAAGTGAATGCTGAGGTGATTGAACAATGATACTCTGAGATATCGATGAGTTGATTGCATTTATTACTGAATTTTATATAGACACAATGCTTCTACCTTTTTCTTATTAGAAAATTAAGAAAAGTGTGATAAGAAATTGAGAAGTTGCACATATTTTTTAAGAAGAGATTTTTGAGAAAGGAATACATAAAGAAGCAACAAAATTGAGTCAACCAGAGACCAAAAAGGCCTCATCTAGTGAAGGGATTAAAGATGTAGGAGAAGAGAATAAAATAAAGCAAAATTTGTCAGATGAATTCATCGTGTTTCTCCCTGGGTCCACTAAGAAAAAAAAGGTTAGTGATGAGATCTTCTCATACTACATGGAAAATTGTAGAGACGTTGTTACTCCAAATTGTTCTGGTTATCATCTCTTCAATCAATTCTATAGTAATAGAGTTAGTAAAATTCATCTCTATACTTCTTGGAAATTGGGTTTGGGGAAGTTAATAGTCCCAGACATGTTTTTAGATGCCGATTTTCTTGTAGAACTGGCTAGGGTCTATGATCCAGTATCAAGAACTATCAGGAAGAAAGATCAGTCTACCTTAGTGTCCTTAGATAGAAGTTCCTTCGCAAAGGCCTTTGGTATATACTATTCTTCATCTACAGAGATTCATTTGGGTAAAGAGAGAAACATATAAGAAATAAATCAATCTAGTCAAGAGTTTAATCCCCAATTTTATGCCAAAAATGGGGAAGTATGTATCTCCCTTACCCAGCCGTATGAATGCGCCTTATGAGTTCAAGGATTTGTATTTCTACATGAAATATTTGGCATACGGGTTGTGCAAAGTGTTAGGGTTAGATGGAGATGTTCAAAGAATGCATGTGGATCTTCTAATGATCATCCTAGATATACAAAACTCCCATATCAATACTGATTATGATTATATTTAGTATGTGATTAACCAGGTCCATGAGGGTCTCATGAGTATACAAAAGAGCAAGAAGCCTCATTTTATGCATTATTCTCTATTGATGCATCTGATCTTGTTCCATAATGTCAATGATTTTGATACACAAATGTTGAGACCTAAAACAATCATTAATGGCTAGCCAAATCTTGTGCAATTATGGATTAGGGTTTGAAACTACACTTCTAATGAGCACAAATTTTGTGGGTTTTAGAACTGGATTGTTTGCCCAATTTTAAATATACTTGGTGTAAATATTACTAGATTGTTTGTCAAGGTGTTAAGGCTTCTAAGGCCTTTTGATTATGTGGATAAGTGGCCTCAAGATCATAATTGGGGTGATTTCTATTTTGGGCATACTTTTACTTTGATTAGGGTATATGGATGTCCTTAGCCTCCACATGTACTCCAAAAATTTGTTCCTCCAAGGGTTGTACTCATGGAATTTATTTGGCAGCTGGCTCCTCACAGAAAAGGGACTTTTACACCAAGACAATTCAAAATCTATGATTTTATTATTGGGAAGAAAGCTTTGGATGGGATTAACAAGTGGTTGAATCAATACAAGATGGGTACTTCCCAATACATATATGTAGACCCAGAGGATTTCATTAAAAATGCAAAGAAATTGCTGATTCCAAGTATTAGCACTATCTGAGAACATGAAGGCTGTGATGAAGAGGACATCATCAGAAATGTAATTGATGAACAAGAAATAGAGAAAAGAAATGGGAAATTCTGGGACTTGATGGATTTGGAAGTGCAACTAAAGAAGGTAGGATTGCATTTGGAAGATACTTCCCTGGTCTACCTTACATGTCCAGGATCACTAGAATGATTGCCATGTATGGAACTCTATACAATCAACTTGCAAATCAGTTATAGGAAAAGTAGGAAGTGCCTAGAGAGTATTCAGCCTCTGAGTATGGAGAGGATAGTAAGGGATATTATCAACAACATAGCCCTCCTCAAATAACTGAGCCACTTAGTTTTGAATAGAGGCTACAGTTTCTTGACACAAAGGTAACAAGTGAGCCTCCTTAGAACAGATAGAGAAAAAAGGAGGGAGAATCCTCTAAGCTGAAAGAGCATGAAAAGAAAAAGGACACAATAGTTTCTCTGGTCATTGGTGATAGGCATTACTATCACCAATTAAGAAAAATCATCAGAGAGGGTAAGAAGGAGAGCCAGGAAGAAATTGAATTGCCCCTCTAGCTGTACAGAGATGAGAGGGAGATGTACTAGGAATAAATTTTGAGTGATTATGATTTCATCAAAAGAGATGATTTTAAGAATTTTCTCATTTGCGGAAAGCATCAAGAAATAGGAAGACAATTGCAAATTATAGAGGGCACCACACCAGGAGATGAAGCCTTGCAAGCTCTAAAAGCCTATGATCCTATCTCATAAAGTATTACAGTGGAGGAGGCCAGACAGTTGGTAAAGTCTAGTGGGATGTTTCTTGTACTAGTGTGGGATCTAGAATCAAATTTTATCATAGATCAAATAATGAGGCAACCAGAGGCTCAATTATCTTCTGAGAATCAGATAGGAGATATGATCAGAGGTTGTGGCTATGTACCTAGATCTCAAACTCTTTCCATGTGGTCCTTAGCTCCAAGGACACAAAAGCCTTCCTTAATAAATGTGGTAGAGAAGGTGGAAGGGGATAAGATTATCTGGACAATATAGAATACATTTGACTTAGAAGTCTCTAGAGTTGTCACACATTTTGCCCACTTAAATGAAGCCAAGACAGAGCAACTGTCCAAGAGATATGGAAGGATTTTTTATGAAGCAATTGCCTTGGCCAAAGACAGGGAGAAGGGCCTGATAAAAATCAAATTATCAGAGGAACAATTGGAGGAATTAAAGATAAAATTGGAAGAAGCATCCAAAGCTATTCCCACTCCTATTCAAGAAATTAAATTTATTGTGCCTTTTGTCACTGAGGAGCTTGCCCAATCAGCTAAGATATTTGACAAGGAAAAGAATGAGGTTGCACTCATTGCCTTGATCAATATTTTACAACATGGAATTGATGTAATAAAAGGAAAATTGGATGCAGTCCACAAATCTTACAATAAGTTGCATGATATTGAAAAGGATGTAAAGGATGCAATATAAACTTTGGATCCATTGTTCAATGTATGGTTTTCCAGGAATTCCTTGTTTGAAATGCTAGAAGCACTACAACGCCACATGCCAGATATTCATGAGTTAGTAAATCAGGTTGGGGAAATGATTGAGCATATTGGTGCATCCCTGTCCTTTTTTAAGGGAAAGGAAAATCAAGTAAAGTAAAAATTGAATATGGTTGGCCTTGATTTCAGAAAATACATCCCTTTTACACACAATGAGAGTGATGAAGTAAATGATGACATGTAACTGATTGAATGTTTGAAGATGTTAAGTGTATCACCAAAATGCATAAAGATAATGCAAGATATTAAATTAGCTAATGAATTGTATTGTCATTGATGTCAACTGGATAAAATCTAATTGGTTATAATCAAAGTGTCAAAGAATTCAAAGAATCAGAGAGAAAAGGATTATGCTTTTAGTTTTGCATAAAAGACAAGGATTCACTAAGTGACTTCAAACACCGATGGCTAGTGGAACCTGACGAATAGAGATCACCAAAAATCAAGTCACAGTGATGCCCAAGCAAGGAAATCGATGAGCATTACCGACGAGAAGAATTACAGTGTTAACCGACAAGAAGAACTTTACAGTAATGCCCAAGGGACAGACAACCCTGAAAAAGAAACACAAGGAGAACTGGAGTGTTGACCAAAGCTATCAGAGAGTTAAAACACCGAAATTAACTGGAGTTCAGAAATGAAAAAATATCTAGCTGGCAGAGCTAAATATAGAATTAACTGGTAGTTATCATTGTTTTCATCGACAAGATGAAGCCAGAGATAAGTAAAGGATATTAGGATAGGAAAAACCCTATTCTCCCAAGAACACCTGCATGCAAACCTGTCACATGGAAGAAGTAAGAAACAGACAAAAGAAGAGAAAGCTATGGCGGAAAAAAAGCCAGAGACATGATATCCATGTTGAAAAAAGAATTTGTATTATCAACAAACTGAATACAATACAATCTCCTTACTAAAATGCAAAGTGATGAATCCTTATAAAAGGATACCAAAACTCTAAAGGGAAAACGTTAAATGTGATGCCTAAGTTTAACTTAAGCGTAGAGTATAATAGACTAATAATTAAATGAATTAATTATTAGCTATAATATGACTACTCTAACACCCCACTTAAGTGTAACTTAGGGAGAAGCTAAACAACTAAGGACTAAAGGATGCATGAAAACAAAATGCATGAAAGGAACTATGGGTCCCAACAACTAGGCCTGATCAGGTACCCAAGTACAAGAAATAAACTAGATGAAGGAAACTAAGCCTCAAATCTAGGGAAATTCCCAAAGAAAGGAACAAGAATGAGCAAAAAGCATCTCCGAAGCAAGAAGCTGTAAACTCTGTCAGAAGTAACTGCTGGAACCCCCACTGAAGTGCATGACCAGGTAGAGAAGACAAAGTCTGAAGAGCTGATCAATCAAACCTGGAAAGAAATAGAACCAACAGGTGGACCCCCCCATAATGCTGAACAGGGAGAGGTGACAGGAACACTGAAATGCAATGCCAGAAACATCTATAGAAAGAAGAATCAGGAACATCAACAACGCAACAAAAGTACAAGTATAGGATAAAGGGCGGTGTCACCGACACACAGCATGGGCTAATGTTGTGGAAGGTAAACTCACTTGACAAAGGTGGATGAGCACAAAATGACATAACATCATAACCCCCCATGGCACTTTATAACTGAGTGCGAGTAAAAAAAACACACAAGGTGTACAAGATGCCAGAAATGTAGTAGGCACTTTATCACAGTGTATTTACAGAAAAAAGATGCAATAGAAGAGATACCACAAGCTCAAAAGTCATAAAGAAGAGTGAGCCAGAAGAACAGTAGAAGAGATCCTAGGACCTGTAAAACCCAAGTAATCTGCCAGAGTGCAAAAACTGCCAAACTCAGAGGAGAGATAACCTGGAGCAAAATCTGGAAAAAATACCCCTACAACTGAATATTTCACTGAATCAGTTTTCCGACGATATCTGGTTTGCCAAAAATAGATTTTGGATGAGCAAGATAGGGCTCCCGGAAGGCAAAAACAAACATCAGACTTCAATAGCAAAAAATGCTATAAAAAAGGTAGAGCCAAAAAACCTAATCACCATAATCAGAAAGAGTTTGGAAAGAGATTTTTGACGATATAACGAAGTCCAAAAAAGGCCTTCGTATGCTCCAGATAGAGAAAAAATAGTGAGAAGGGCCCAAAATTGCTCAAAAACCCAGGTTTTAAGCCCCTAGGGCTAAAAAAAATGGGCCCCTAGGCGCATGGCGCGCGCAGGGGCTGAACCTGGAGCACCTGGTCATAGATATGACCACAGGCTAAGTAAAGGGGGCCAGGCCGGAGCCCCTGGTCCGTAATAGGACCAGCTGCCAGGGAAAAGGGCCCGACGGGGCTTAGACTTCCCCCATGGGCGACGTAGAGGGTGGCGCACCGACTGGGAGCGGAGTGGCATGGGGGCGCTGAGGAGGCAGGGGTTGGCAGGGGGCCGGCGGGGCCAGGAGGTAGTGGTGGGTGAGCTGCAGGGGGCGGAGCCAGCAGGGCGGCAGCCGGGCACTGGCCGACGGTAGCGGTGTGTTGGTGGCGCCATATAAAATTGCACTGCGCACATTTTAAAACGCATTAAAAAATCATAAAAAAATGATTTTTTTTAAATTTTTCTTAAAAAACGTGATGTATGGTCCTAGTAGGGAAAAAAATTTCTCCCAGATGCTTCAGTGTCCAAATTAGACAAGTTTTATATGGATTTTGGGGTTTTTGGGCCTTTTGGACACAACCGTGAGGTCAGTTTTGGTCCAAAGTGCTCCAAAAAATGGAGACCCCCCAGATCCAATAAAAACACCAAAAAACCTCTAAAATCCTTTATGTTTGGTACGCTTCAACGAAACACGAACAACGAGCAGCAAGCGAGCTCTGATACCATGTTAGTATAGGAAAAACCCTATTCTCCCAAGAACACCTGTATGCAAACCTGTCACATGGAAGAAACAAGAAAGTGACAGAGGAAGAGAAAGCTATGGCAGCCAAAAAGCTAGAGACATGATATCCATGTTGAAAAAAAATTTCTATTATCAACAAACTGAATACAATACAATCTCCTTACTAAAATGCAAAGTGGTGAATCCTTATAAAAGGATACCAAAACCCTAAATGTGATGCCTAAGTTTAACTTAAGCGTAGAGTATAATAGACTAATAATTAAATGAATTAATTATTAGCTATAATATGACTACTCTAACAAAGGATTTAAACTTGTTTTGTCTAGTTGGAAAGAAGATCTCTACGAGATAAAATAAGATTTTTTCTTTAAATCAGATTGGCTAAAATTGTGGATCACGCCAAGATCAAGAAAATCAAGAACCTAGAAATGGTGATATCATGTCTATAAAGAGACAAATTAATTCATTACAAATTAAGGGGAGTGAATGAAAAAGAGGATGCTAAAGAGAATTTGATGAAGAAAAAATTCATACAATCCCGCTCAATTAAGCTGAGGAAAGAGATAAATATTTCTATGGACACCGAGCAACATAACATAGCATTGCCGATCAGAACAAAAGTGGAGTAAAGGTATTAAAAGGACATATTGATCAGATTTATTTATGAGCTTACAATAGATCTAAAAATTTGCAAGTATATGTTGTATATGTGAACAGATCATACTATTAAATTTTATCCATTGATTCAGAAAGTCTCTTAACCGAGAAGGATTTAAAGATCCTTTCTATATTGAGATACATCCCAAGGAGTATCAAAAAGTTTGATCATGAAGATAGCATGAGATGTGAGATACCTATTGACAGGACAAGTGAGTGTTTGATCAAGGAAGGTAGCATAGAGATGCCTGATATCAAGTGAAAAACTAATATTTTAAATCTTCTAACAAGGTCACACCTAACAGTGTGTTTGTAACCTTTAACAGGGTTGGATCTTCACCAAGATCACTTCAGAAGAGTGAAAATTTTGGGTTACTGGTCCCAAGTGGTTTTTCCCTTAGTAGGGTTTCCACATTAAAAATCCATGTGTCATTGTGTTTATGAGTCATTACTTAATTTTTTTTGCATTACACATAACTAATCTGGATTGATCGGTATACTCTTAGTAATTTACTATTTTTTGGTAAATTGAAAGACTGCTATTCATTAAACATAGAGAATAAGGTTTTACAAAGCATTCCGAGCAATAGTAATTTGATAAGTATAGTTGGAGGCATTCATCTTATAGGACTGAAGATAACTAGAGGCTTAATATTGTGGTACTAAGTTTTTGGGTTGATTAACTGAAATATTTTTGAGGCCACTGATTCACCCCCCTCTCAGTTAACAATTAGTATTAGAGCTTGTGTGCTTAGAAAGGGAGTTTTAAAAATCAAGAAAAAGATCACAAGATGAACAAACAAGATGTTCCCAAGTTGAATAAAGACAAATTTGCATCATGGTAAAGAAGAATAAGACTCCA
The DNA here is from genome assembly GCA_018584345.1 of Thuja plicata. NCBI lineage: Eukaryota > Viridiplantae > Streptophyta > Pinopsida > Cupressales > Cupressaceae > Thuja > Thuja plicata. The sequence continues at coordinate 1,134,998 of MU226817.1, forward strand.
CATATCAGGTATTGGAAATGATGTTGTTCAATACTTAGATACTAAATATGTGTTGCCTAAAGGACCTCACACTCTTGAGAAATTAAGAGAAAAGAATGAACATAATTGCATGATGATAGAAATTGCCTCATCACTCTCCAATGCTGAGTTTGGAGATTTCAAAACCCGCACCTCTGCAAAGCAAATGTGGGATAAGTTCAAGATGGTACATGGAGGAGATGCCAATGTACTAAGAGCCAATGCAAAAAGTCTAAGAGGGAGGTTTGATGACTTAAGGATGAAAGAAGGAGAAAATATCACTCAGTATAGCTGCAGAATCAAAGAGGTAGTCAATGCTATCTGAGGAGTTGGAGGTGTAATTGAACAAGAGACAGTGGTAAGTAAAATCTTAAGAACCTTACTGCCTGTATATGCTATTAGAGTTTCTGCTATTCAAGAAATGAGAGCAGTTGGAAACAATACAGTTACTCTAGATAGTCTGATTGGTAGACTGATTTCATTTGAGATGAATAACTTTGATAATAGTGTCTTACCATCTATAGAATCTGCATTCAAATATTCTTTGAAAATAAGTAATTCAAGTCATATACATGATATTAGAAATGATAGTGAAAGTGATAATTAGGATCAAGGACTTGATGAGATTGAAGCACTAATGGAAAGAAGATTGCAGAGAGGAAAAGGTAGATACAAAGGTAAATTAACACTTGTATGTTTTAATTGTAAAGATGTTAGACACTTTTCTGCAAGATGTCCAAACAGAAGAAAAGATGATAGAAGTAATGTTAGATCATATGAGAATAAGTTTGATAGAGGTGATAATAGATATTACTGAAGCAACCAACAATCTGACAAAAGAGATACCCAAGACTACAAGAACAAAGGGAAGAAAGCTTGTTACCTAGCTGAGAATAGAGCTGATGACACTGACATCGAATCAGAAGAAGACATCGATATGGTATTTGTAGCCATGAAGGATGATTTAGATGAATAACAATAAAGGTATGTAGAAATTGTACTCATATTTAAGGTTAGTAAGAATGATGTCTAGATCATAGATAGTGGCTGCACTCACCACATGACCGGTGATAAGCAAAAGTTTGAATAACCTGATCAAATGTGAAAATGATTACTAGGTTAAAGGACTAAATTATAATCTGTTAAGTGTTTTACAGTTGAACAATATAGGTCACAGAGTAACATTTGAGAATAAGAAGGCAAAGATCTTCAATGAATCAGGAAGGTTGATCGAAACTGGTGAGCAGACAAAAGGTAACATTTTCTATCTTGATGACACTAACACCACTTGTTTAATGGATAGAAACGAAGACATATGGTTGTGGCACAAAATATTGTGTCATGTGAACTTTGACAACATAATAAAGATAAGCAATAAAGGAATTTTAGAGGCTTACCGAGCATGATAAAGCCCCAACATATCATGTGCAAGAATTGTCAAAAAGGTAAGTTGAAAAACTCTAGTTTCAAGAGTAAAACTCATACATCTAATGCAATTCTAGAATTAGTCCATACTGATCTATGTGGACCAATGAGAACAAAGAGTTACTATGGAGATATGTATTTCATTCTCTTTGTTAATGATTATTCTAGAATGATGACAATTATGTTCTTAAAAGATACATCAGAAGCATTCAAGATGTTTAAATGGTATAAGGCTATGGTAGAAAAAAAAAGTGAAAATAAATTGAAATTCTTAAGGTTAGATAGAGGAGGGAAATTTGTTTCAGATGAATTCACTAACTATTGCAATGAGCATGGAATTAAAAGACAGGTTTCTGCACCGAGAATAGCACAACAAAATGGAATTCCTGAGAGGAGAAACATATCAATAGTTGACTATGCAAAAACATTGATGATTGAGAAGAGCATCACTCAAAATTTTTGGAGGGAAGCTGTCAGTACTATTGTCTACACATTAAATAGAGTACAATTGAAGAAAGACATAAAGAAGATACCCTATGAGCTTTGGTATGGTCATACACCCAATGTAAGTTACTTCATAATATTTGGTAGTCAATGTTATATTTTGAAGGATGAAAGAAATGGAAAACTTGACTCCAAAAGTGAAGAAGGTATCTTTCTAGGGTACTCAACCAAAAGAAAGACTTATAAATGTCATAACAAGTCATCTAACAAAATCAATGAAAGTGCAAATGTGAAAATAGATGAATTTCTAGAAAAGAATGATAAGGAAAGAAGAAAAGAACCAGAGGACTACAACAAGTTTGTTTATACAAAACCTGACACTTTACCCGAGCAACAGTGTATCGCTCCCAAGCAATAGAACATTGCACTCGAGCATTAGGCTGCAATTACCAAAAATTAGGAAAATCCTCAAGATGATGTTCTGAGTGATGGAGATTAGAACAAAGGTTAAGAAGATGATCAAAATGATGAACACAAAGCTGAACTGAAACTTGCCAAGTATGTTAGAAGACATCATCCATAGAATCAAATCATAGGAAACAAGAATGATGGAATGAGAACAAGAAGTAAGTCACTAAATACTAAATGTTTACTTTGTGATTTTGAGCCTAAATCTGTTAATACTGCACTTGAGAATGAAGAATGGATCAGTGCTATGAATGAAGAAATAGAATAGATTGAGAAGAATAATACATAGACACTAGTATCGAGACTAGATGACAAGAATGTCATCGGTACCAAATGGATATTCAGAAACAAGCTAAATGAGAATGGAGAAGTCACAAGAAACAAAACAAGATTAGTATGAAAGGGGTATGCACAAGAAGAAGGTATTGATTATGGAGAAACCTTTGCACCTATTGCTAGAATAGAAGGAGTTAGAATCTTACTTTCTTATGCTGCATTCAAAGGATTCAAGGTATACCAGATGGATGTCAAATCTACATTCCTAAATGGAATACTAGAAGAAGAGGTATACATTGAACAACCAG
>MU226817.1:1145113-1155740 GCA_018584345.1 Thuja plicata
CAATGATATGCTATGCAAATCATTTGCAAATGAAATGAGCAAAGAGTTTGAGATGTCTATGTTTGGAGAGATCAAGTTCTTTCTTGGTCTACAGATCATGCAACAAGATGAAGGTATTTTCATTACAAAATCCAAGTACATCAAAGAATTACTAAAAATATTCAAGATGGAAGAGTCCAAACCAGTTGGAATGCCGATGGAAACTAGATGTAAGCTGACAAAGGAGGAAAAGTCATTAGAGGTAAATCAAACTTTGTATAGATCTATGATTGGAAAACTCATGTATGTTGTACATACTTGACCAGATATTGCACATGCAGTAGGAATAGTTATAATATTTTCTATTAATCCTAGGGAATCACATATGACTGCTGTGAAAAGAATTCTAAGATATCTGAAGAATACTAAGGAATGTAGTTTATGGTATAGAAGAGGAGACAAATTTGAACTTAAGGTTTTTACCGACACTGATTGGGCTGGAAATATTGATGACCAGAAGAGCACAACTGGAGGAGCATTCTTTATGGGTGACAGACTTGTCACATGGATCAACAAGAAGCAAGGATGCATCTCTCAGTCTACCGCATAAGCAATGTATGTTTCTACTACTGCAAACTACTCAAATATCAAACAATTACTGGAAGGTATGCATATGAAAATTCATGAACCAATAATTATCTACTATGATAATACAAGTGCAATAAACATTTCAAATAATCCAGTCATGCATGCTAAAACAAAGCATATTGCCATCAAGTATCATTATTTGAGAGAACAAGTTCAAGAAAAGGAGGTGGTACTTGAGTATGTGCAATGAAAGGAATAATTGGCCGATATCTTCACCAAGCCACTGCCTAATGATGCATTTGAGTACTTGAGAAAGAGACTAGGGGTCATACCTGTATATGATAAAAAGTATACCTGCAAAGACAACACTAAAATATGCAAACATTAGAGTTAGTCATTAGAAACAAAGATTCAAGAAGTTAGCATGTTTACAATGAAATCTAAAATAAGAACCTTTCACCACAACTTCTGATGAGCCAAAAAAGTGCACCCAAGCCTTGTTGATTTGTTCTTAGAGAAGTTTATGGGTGTGCTCTCCCAACACAATACTAAAATCCCACTATGAGGAACTTGTCTCAAGCCTTCATCAAATGTATGAACATGATAATGCAAGACTATACTAAGAATGGTTTGCAAGATTCAATGAAAGGAAACTAGGTTCATTCCATTAATCCTAACATGTAATTTATAAATGAGCTAAAAGCATGAACATGAAAATAAGCTATAAAATTCAAACACTAAACTAGCATGATAACAATGCATAAAATGAGAGATGATTTACTCTTGACAAAGGCCTCTATTTATAGAGTTTTTGGAGGAGAGATAGGGCTTGGCTGAGGTGGAGCTCATGTGGCATCCACATAGGTGCCACATGAGGGACACATAAGCCATGAAAGAGGCCCACTTTGCTCACACATATGTGAGCAACTTTAGATGTGATGGGTCAAAGTATATTTGAAGTACACATGTGAAGGATCTTGTAAGAGGGTGTAAGAGTTTTAGTCTAATGAAACACTTTTAGAAAGTGTAAGAAGGTGTCATCATGGGTGTAAGAAACCTTGTTGGCACCAAATAAGGATTATTTGGAAAAGTGTATTTTTAAAAATTTGCTCACACATGTGTGAGCAAATAATTATGACTAATTGGTGTAGGAATTAAGAAATTAGTCTAACTAACCTTAGTTAACTAGTGAATAGGTTTATTTTGTGAGAGTGATGTGAGGTAGGGTAGGATCTAGGTTCAAATTAGCTCAATCCAAATTATAAATTTAGATTAATTTGGTTTAGTAGAATTTAAGTCATGTGGAGGAATAAATAAATTAAAAATTTATTTAAAAGGGATTAATGAAGGGGAATGTATTAAATAAAATTTAATACATTAAAGGGGGTAGTATTTAAATTAAATTCAAATACTAAGGAAAGTGAATCATATTTAATTAAATAAATTTAATTAAATAGATAGAAGAATATAACAAATATAATTAATTAAAATTAACTATAATGTTATGGAAATATTAATTAAATTAATATAAGGATGATTTTAGACGTCCACATTTTTCCCCTCTTTGATGCGGTATCGCGTCAAAGAAAATAAAATAAGATGTCCTAGAGAGGTAAAAAAAACCTACGGCAGTGAGAGCGGAGGAGTGTGCCCCCTCGAGAAAATAATATAAAAATACAAATTTTTAATAAAATTTTCTCAAAAAAGGAAGGAAAACGGAGATTGTAGACCAATTGCATGGTGTATCCAAGAAAAATAAAGGAAACAAGGACCAGAACAGGGAATGGGGAGACAGACGGAAGAAATGGGTCCCAGGGGGCTATAAATAGTCCACCGGGGGCCATAGACAAGTCATTTTCACTCACAAAGAGCAAAAAAAGAGAAGAAGAAGAAGAAGAGAGCGATGGTAGCAGAGCGAGAGTGAGCACAGCTTAGAGAGTGCATTCAGGTATACCAGAGACTAGCAGATGCAGGACCACCGGTGAGTAGTCGACCACCTCTTAGTCAATTATGCATTTAATTCTTTTTAGGTCTTTTAGGGGTCATTAATGCACTCAAAAGCCAGCGCGCAGCACAGACGATGGTCACCTGACTATAGTATGCATAGACGATGATCGAAAGACCACCATCCTCGCAGACCACCGATCTGCAATTGATGTCTGCGTAGACGGAGATCCACCGATCTCTATCTGTGTGGGCAGGGGGAGGGGCAAAGAGCACAACGGAGATGATGGAGATTGAACTCCGCCATCTACACGGTAAAAGTGGTAGAAACCTAAACCGTCGTCTCCACAGATTGAAATTTTTGAAGATCTGCCGTCTACAAGGGTCAACCGCCGTCTGCGCAGGTTGACCCAAAAATAGAAGAAAAGAGAGGGGAGAAGGGGAAAGAAAGAGGCCAGGAGCATTTTTCGATGCCCAAAAATGCTATCTAATATCTGACATAAGCTTGGTGGATGCAGGAGGAGACCATCACTTTCTAGGCGAGGGAGTGCTATCCAGTGACCATGGAGCTGGAGCAGTAGTTGACAACAGCTAAGTGGGAGATTGTGACATTATGCAGACTAGAGCACATACGACATTGGCCACATCTACCAATGCATAATGCGCTCATGTCGGCTTTGATAAAGAGGTGGCATAGCACCACATCTAGCTTTCACTTTCCTACAGGGGAAGCTACTATCACACTCCATGACGTATGGAGGATTTACAGAGTGCCGATTCGGGGGCTGATACCTGAGTACTGTGTTGAGTGCTTAGAGCGCTATATGGAGATGGTGTTCAGTCGGGGGTATGCATATCTTCCTACCACACGACAGTGGATGTCCTAGACAGGGGTGATGGCAATGGAGCCATGGTTGTGACGGGTGGCCCTATACTTAGCTGGATTGATAGGGGGACGACTAATGCCTGATCATGCAGCAAAGGGATTCCCTATGAGTTGGGCATGGGTCCTGAGTAGTATGGTTGAGGATGGAGACCAGTACTGCTGGGGTTACACCATTCTCAGCTAGCTATATTATGATCTATATATGTGCGCTTACCGTAGGGGTAGGGCACTAGGTCCCGGATGTACGTTGCTTCTTGTATGGGTGTGGGAGCATATTGCGGTCATTCAATCAATTAGACATCGTGAGACCTGAGTGGCTTATGAGCTATTGGTATGCAGGTATAGGTCACCTATCAGTTATGAGGCCATAGATTTGGTCAGATACTGGTGACGATGATTGGATGAGATGGGGGGGATACAGTGGGCACCCTATGCAGGGTGTGAGGCCTAGGGTCATGAGATCCCTCAGTAGGATGGATATGCAGAGGATAAGTTTTATGAATTGTATTATATGAGGTTTGTTCAGACTGACTGTTGGCTGATTGGGAGGATGACATATATGATCTCTAGATACATGCCATCCAGGGTACAAAGACAGATGGGGAAAATATAGGAGGCCATGCCAGACAGGTTCCCATATCCATTGGTGACCCAAGAGGTTGGGAGTATCTAGGGGATGGGGGTTAATCCCCGCATAGCATGAGTATCTTTTATGGGGATGATCAAGGCTCCATGGATCAGAGCCCGAGAGTCATTATAGGATGTAGGTTTAGTGCCAGCATACGCTCAGTGGTGGGCTGCACATAGACCTGTTAGACTGACAGTGCCTAACATAGTAAAGGAGGATGAGAAGCCTGGAGATAGAGGGGATGGAGGAGGCCAGGAAGATGATTATGAGGAGGCAAGAGATGGAGGAGGGGCCGGCAGGAGGAGAGTCCAGCCTAGGGTTGTAGCACCGAGACAAAGAGGAGAGGTACAAATACCTGTAGGAGGACAACCACCCATAGTTCCTGACGTACAAGTATAGGGATAGGATCCACAAGGGCCACCAGGATAGGGACAGGGGCCACAGGGGCTACTAGGATAGGGACAAGTACCACCAGGGGGCTATGTATCCCAGGATACACATGATACAATTATAGCAGAGCGGGATAGTCTGTGGACTGAGCTGGGCAGAGTACAGGGCTTGTTAGCGACATGTCAGGGGACTGAGGTGAGCACACAGGCAGAGATCCAGAGGCTATAGAGATTACTAGCTACAACACAGGCCACAACTAGTAGCCTATATAAAGAGGTGGCTAGGGTACAGGGGGAGCTGGTAGCAGAGACTGATTGGGGAGATAGTGCTAAGAGAGCACTAGACATTTTACAAGCTCAGGTGGACAGTAGAGAGTTCGCTATCATTGAGGAGCATGGTGATCTTGATGAGGAGATGACAGTGATGTCAATGTAGATAGAAGTTCTTAATATAGAGCAAGATCTAGCACAAAGACATGCAGAGGATTACAGGGCAGGCCGTGATATAGCACATCTAGCAGGCAGGGCTGCAGGGGTTGGTCAGATGACGACAGATGCCATGGAAACATAGAGGGAGGCAGGGCGAAGAGGTCAAGAGGCCGCATATTACATGGGACTCTATCACAACATGGTGCTAGAGGAGGCATGACAGCCTGCATACTCAGAGAGGTCGTAGACAGAGAGCACACAAGGCTCACAGGGATCGGTGGGGTTACCACCATGTCGAGATAGTGGTGCAGGACCATCACACTCACCATCATGATTCTTCTTAGCCTATCTTTTGATACACATTTTTGACACATTATGTACTACCGACACATTTTTGAGATATATACATGGACTTTGGGACTATTGGACTTTGATTCATGGACTTTTATGCTACTATATGATGATGTTATATGATGTGATGTTTATATAGGATGTATGTATGCATTATGATATTATATTACAGATGTTATACGATATTTATGACTAGTATGCAGGATGAGATGAGTGTATATGAATATGCTGACGTATTTGTGATGTAGGGATGAGATGCAGATATATATAGATGTTAGATGTGATGTGTTAATGCTTATAGATGGATATATTATGTCATGTATTGATGTAATGTGATGATGCATAAATGTAAATCTATATATGATTTGTGAAGTGAATCTAAAATGAATGAATGAAAAAATGTTTAAGGACTTAACAATGAATGAAATGTAACTCTATTTAACGGTAATAAATAATGATTAAAATGAAGTAACAATGCAAATGATAATGAATAATGATTAATGAACTAAACAAACAATGCAATTGTAATGAATGAATGCAATATGAGACATATGAGGACACTATTTTTGTGTATATTAAATAGGTATGATAAAATCATTTAGGTGACTGGATAGGAGGAATAAATAGACACCTTTACGAAGAGAAAAATCAAAGTGCAATATGACCTAACTACAATGCAAAGACTAACTACATGATGACAGTGGGATTTATACCGTGTTAACATTGGAGAGCACACCCTAGTTTGATATTGCAAAAGGAGTTATGCACCATGTACTAGAAAGCACAAGTGAAATGATTCCTTTGCATGGACTAGACTCTCAAACAAATATTTTGTTAGGAACAAGAATGTGAGATATCAGATATGATAAGATCTATGAAATGTTACTCATGAGGAGATGCCGTACATCCAGATCTTTTGAGGGATTTGAGATGCATGAATCCTGCCCCCAGTGAGGCATACATAGTCATAACCAAATATCAAAACATAGATGCACTAACAAACTATGACAAGAAGATCATACCACAAATGACATGTATTTCACTAGATACTCACCATAACAAACCAAGATATAGAAGATCGAGGCTGTCACGATAAGAACATAGTAAAACACAAGATAAAATCAACAAAAAGGCATCCTGACCAAGTGGTCATTCAGTCCAAAATTTCTTGCCATGAACAATTTTGATGTGAGGATTGATAGAACAACCAACACCGGAAGGATGCATCCTGATGGGCCAAAGATTGATTGATAAAAAATGGAAATTCGCTGGCAATTGCTTGTGAATAAAATGATCATAGGAAAGTCAATCCGTCTCCTAATTTGATGTAAAATGTTTGTGATCACTGTGTCTAGAACAAAGCTTAGTATTTGATTTGGTAAGCTTATTCATGCGGGAATTTTTATTACAAAGGTGGAAAATGGTCAAGGAACTACCTGCACAGATATGGGTAGTGACTCTTATTATGAAAGGCGATGCAAGCTATATAGACAAATGGTGGAAACTAATGGTGGATCTGACTACACATGGTGCCTGAAATAGGTTTTCACCATGGTACTTATCCATTGCGCCACCGAAGTGGTTTTCACAGATGGATGAATTTATTTCTTTTCTTTTTTTTGATATTCTTTTCAAGCTTTTGTATTTTTTATGATTTTTTGATTTTTTGGTTTTTATTTTTATTTTTGGTTTTTGCTTTGCTTTTTTAATGTTTTTGGATTTTCTTCTTTTCTAATTTTTTGGATTTCTAAAAATTTCTATTGTACAATGGACTACTGACGGATCAAGCATAGAAGTGCTTGAGATGTACAATATTTACAAGATCAGGGAGTGGATCTCCCTCAGGTGATGCAATCTGATAAGCGCCTAAACCATACTTTGTTGTGATGATGAAGGGCCCCAACCAATTAGGTTCAAACTTGCCTTTCTTTTCATGGTTCTGGAGGTTCTTCATATTGCGCTGTAGGACAAGATCACCAACCTCAAATTGACAAGGCTTGATCCTTTTGTTGAACTGAAGGCGAAGGTAATTTTGATACACGTAGAGGTGGTCTAGGTCATTGAGGCATCTCTCATCGAGGAATTTTAGCTCTTGTAAGAGGGAAACTCTATATTCTTCTTCGGACAACATATTCTTAAGAGAAATTCTAAGGGAAGGGAGATCAATTTTGATGGGTAAAATAGCCTCAATACCATAAGCAAGGCCAAAGGGAGTGGCTCCCGTGGGGGTTTGAATGGAGGTGCAGTAAGCCCAAAGGATGAGGTTGAGGTGAAGGTACCAATCATGGCCAGCTTCATCGACCATTTTCTTAAGGATTCTGAGGATGGTTTTATTCGTAGCCTCAGCTTGACCGTTGCTTTGTGAAAAGTACTTGGAAGAGGTATGGTGGGTGATGCTAAATTTCTTACATAGCTCTGTGATATCCTTGTTCTTGAAAGGTCCTTTGTTATCTGTAACAATGTCTTGAGGAATGCCATAGCAACAGATATGATAGTTCAAAATGAACTTTGAAATCTATTTTCTAGTAGTGTAGGTGAGAGGAATAGCTTTGACCCACTTGGTAAAGTACTCTGCAGTAGCTAGGATGTATTTATGGCCATTGGAAGAATTAGGGAAAATCTGGCCAATGAGGTCGAGACCCTAGCGTCAAAAAGGCCAAGGGGTGATGGTGGGCTAAAGGGATTGGGAGGGAGCGTGTATCAAATCGATGTGCTGCTGACAAGGTACACACTTCTTCACATAGTTGTAGGTATCTTGTTCCATAGTAGGCCAATAATATCCCGTGCATAACAAATTATTGGCCAAAGTAAGTCCACTGGAGTGAGCCCCACAGATTCCTTGATGTACCTCCTCTAAGGACATTTGTGCTTCATCAGAATTCAGACACCTTAAAAGAGTTCCATCGAAATGCTTTTAGAAAAGGGTATCAGCAAGGATTATGTATCGGGAAGTGCAGTGAATGAAGGTTTTACGTTTATTGGGGGTTAAAGTAAGTGGGGTATGTCCATCATGAAGGTAGAAATATACTTCTTGGTACCATGGGGAATTGGGATCAACAATATCACACACCATTTTGGAATTCAGTTTGTCATAGGAAGGGACCGTAAGATTCTCAACAAGAAACTCACACCGTGCGCTGTGTTCTAGCATAGTGATCTAGGACCCAATTGTTGCCATGGCATCTGCTGCTTTTTTGTTTGTCTAGGGGATCTGTTGGAAGATTAGCTCAGTGAAATGTGTTTTGAGATCTTCGACTGTACATCATGATAACAATGCATAAAATGAGAGATGATTTGCTCTTGACAAAGGCCTCTATTTATAGAGTTTTTGGAGGAGAGAGAGGGCTTGGATGAGGTGGAGCTCATGTGGCATCCACATAGGTTCCACATGAGGGAGACATAATCCATGTAAGAGGCCCACTTTTCTCACATGTGTGAGAAACTTTGGATGTGATGGGTCAAAGTGTACTTAAAGTACACATGTGAAGGATCTTGTAAGAGGGTGTAAGAGTTTTAGTCTAATGAAACACTTTTAGAAAGTGTAAGAAGGTGTCATCATGGGTGTAAGAAACCTTGTTGGCACCAAATAAGAATTATTTGGAAAAGTGTATTTTTGAAAATTTTCTCACACGTGTGAGAAAATAATTAGGACTAATTGGTGTAGGAGTTAATAAATTAGTCTAAGTAACCTTAGTTAATTAGTGAATAGGTTTATTTCGTGAGAGTGGTGTGAGGTAGGGTAGGATCTAGGTTCAAATTAGCTTAATCCAAATTATAAATTTAGATTAATTTGGTTTAGTAGAATTTAAGTCATGTGGATGAATAAATAAATTAAAAATTTATTTAAAAGGGATTAATGAAGGGGAATGTATTAAATAAAATGTAATACATTAAAGGGGGTAGTATTTAAATTAAATTCAAAAACTAAGGAAAGTGAGTCATATTTAATTAAATAGATAGAAGAATATAACAAATATAGTTAATTAGAATTAACTATAATGTTATGGAAATATTAATTAAATTAATATAAGGACGATTTTAGATGTCTACAAGACCATTGTCTACTGATCAGTAAAATGACCAGAAGGCTTCATCAACCTACATATTATCAGAATATCATTCATGTTGATGCAAATAGAGAGATGAACTTCAAAGATAAATCTATCATAGCAAGGTATTTATCTACTTCTAGCACCAGAGTTGTTACCGATGGATTGGGAAATTCAAGGAGTATATTATGGATAGAAAGGATCTGTTTGACATTTCTTTCAAATATTTGTTTGAAAAGATGTATTATACTTAAAGGGAAAGAGATATATTTTCTTGGCATTGTTGTCAAAGGGAGAGATATATATCATTATCATAATGATAAAGGAAAATATTATATCCATCACATTTATCCAGAGGGAGAGAAGATACAAGTAAGGGAGAGTACATACAAAGGAAAGAATTGCTGACAAGAAGACATCAAAGGAAGGAGAACAGTGAAAGGGAGAGATTTTGACACAAGGAGGAGAACACATCACATCAGAGAAAGAAATATTCTACATTCATCCAGTGAGGGGATTGAAGACAGAAAGAAAGTTGTAAGAATCAAATCTAAGCTATTTGAGCTTACCGAAAGCCAGACATTTGTAATTGTTACATTAGGAAAGCTTGATGAAACTGTATATTTCATATTGTATTAGCAATAGTATAGTATGATAACGTAGTATGTTGTCATCAATGCCAAAGGGAGAGATTGATGACATGTAACTGATTGAATGTTTGAAGATATTAATTTGATGATCATGCAAGGCATTAAATCAGTTAATGTATTATATTGTCATTGATGTCAACTTGATATAATCTGTATGGTCATGAAATACTGCCAAAGAATTCAAAGAGAAAAAGAGTAAGAAGCTATGCTATCAATAATGCATATAAGTCAAGTATTCACTAAGTGACTGTATACACTGACGAAGTGCACACTGACAGTCAAAGTTAAAAAGAAAAGTCACAGTGTTACCCGATGAGAAAATGCACAACATTACCGACGAGAAATGTTAGTGTTGCTCGACAAGCAAAGCACCGTGTAAACCGACAGACAAAATTTTGTTAGTAATAATTGAGAGGGGAGGGGGTGAATCAGTGGCCTCAAGAATTTATCCTTTTAAACTTCAATCCACCAATTAATACACCTCAGATTATTAAGTCCCTACAAGATGTATGCCTTTGAAATACTTGAAATAAATGAATGTCTGTCGATTTACCTTGTCTATCCTTCTTCTCCTTGATAACCAATAAGCAGTAAAACTTATTTACCAATACTCAGTAAATATGCAGAGTATACCAGTCAATCCATAAATGCATATGTGAAATGTAAAACACTAAAGTAATAAACCATACACATATAACACAAGGATTTTAACGTGGAAACCCTGTTAAGGGAAA